>JABUQX010132204.1:0-22500 GCA_015478945.1 Trachelipus rathkii
CGGTGTACTTCGTTCAGTTTCCAGGTTGGGTGTTTAACCGTTTCGCATTTATCGTGAGAAACGCTTTCGCGTTTTTCGTGCGCCACGCTTCAGCCGTGATAGACAGCGCGCGCGTTGTAGCGCGCGCGTTACAACGCCATCATGTGTACGTACTACGTAGCCTAGGAAAAATACTACATCAACACTAATAATTAATTACTCTCGAAAGTTGTGAGAAATTGCTAAACAATTCAATAAACCTGTACTTTGTATATTATATTATATTTTAGTTTTATAAAAATTATTTTAATCTTTTCAAAACTTACATGTTTAACAAATTTAATTACAAAAGAACTTTTAAAAAATGGAACTTCTCTCACAGTTTCTGACAACTTCAACTATGATAGCTTTTATTATTTTAAAACGTATGGCACGTTAATTCGCTGGCCAGTTCCTATGACGGTGATTTAAATAGAAACGTTTAACCCATTGTGTGAAAATTATTTGTGCCTTATGCGAGGGTAGGATTTTAATTTTTTATCTATCTATCTATTTGGGTTAAAAAGATTTAGATCTTTATTTTGTCCATAGTTCAAATAAAGACTTTTTCATGGATAGGTGGTTAAATATATCAAAGACTAAAAAAGCTTTAGATAAATCTGGGCTGATGAATCCTGCAGTACTTAGCTGAACCATCAAATGGAGATATGAGAAACATAGAAAATGATGTTTCACAATCTCTCATAAAAAGAAAAATATATTGAAAGGTCTTCGCCGCCATTTATATATACTTGCATAAATAATAAGCAGCAATTCATTTTCTTGATTTGTAATGAGTGTTTGGCAAGTGAGAGCCTAAAACATGCAAATTAAAGAGACATCTTGACACAATAAAAACATGCTTCCTGTGTAATAGGCCTGTGGAGTTTTTTGAAGGTTGTTAGAGTTATCAAAAAAAATAATAAAATTAAAAAACTCTATAAACGCCTGTACTGACTAATACGATATACTAAGTTTCTTATGAAGTCTCTTACCTAATTACCAAAGGTCCACGGGAGAAGCCATTTTACAATTGGCGAAGAACTTGCTTTACAATCAGAAAAACTGAAATAATTCATGTACAAAAAAAAAAAAATATACAGGCGAATTAAGAAAAACCCTTCTATCAGACAGCACTAAG
Source organism: Trachelipus rathkii (assembly GCA_015478945.1). Lineage (NCBI taxonomy): Eukaryota > Metazoa > Arthropoda > Malacostraca > Isopoda > Trachelipodidae > Trachelipus > Trachelipus rathkii. The sequence continues at coordinate 1,160 of JABUQX010132204.1, forward strand.
TAGATAAATTTTAGAATTTAGCAAAGACCAATGTGAACAACTTATTGAAAGAATTAAAGGGGATTTAAAATTTGCAATTTAGGTGGATAAAACAACGAATATTACAAACATCGCCCAATTGACGTGATGTGTGTAGGTATTATGAAGGTATTTCATGAAGATTTACATTTTGTAGGCCGTTAGATAAACAAACAACGGATGAAGAAATTTTGCAAAAGGTGGATGAATTTTTCAAAGTAGTTACTAAAATGGGATCCCGGTGTTGAGTATGTACAATGGTACAGCAGCAAAGACATGATGAATGATTGGCTTTCAAGCTAAAGTCAAGTATGCAATCAATGGACCTATTACCTTTTCTCATTGTATGATTCATCGATGGATACTCGTGTCTAAAGAAAATTTCTCAGAATTTAATGCAGCTGTGGGCACGTGATTGGGTCCATTACAATTTTGGAAGGTTGATTGAAAGTTCCAATGGCAAATATCAACATTTATTGAGGTTGCTCAGTTATGGGTCTATATACACCTTTCAAGATAGGATCCTTGTCATAGCCGGATTTTAGTTATGTAATAATATTTTGGTTAGGCACCTTTGTAAACTTGTGGTTGAAAAGCTGCGTGAATGCACTACGCGCTGTATGTTGATACCAGAAAATGAATGCATGTGAAAACGTTTAGGCTATAACTTAAGGCAATAAAAGTGACCAGGACAAAGAAATGCTTAGAGTCTGTCCGACCGTTGCCTTCTACAAGATTCAGATAAAATTTATATAACTATTAAAAGCCATTCTCACAATTGTCACCTCTATCAAATTTGTGAAAAAAAATGGAATCTGAGTTCAGCTCCTTATACTTCACAAAGAAGTTCTATGGAATTCAAAGGGTCTTAAAGATGAAGTAGTGCTATTATAAGCGTTTTAAAAAAGTGATATATAAGTACAATTGTGAATCTACATTAGCCTTACCTGAATTTGTTGTTTCAAAGATTTTTTTGCTCCTTGAATAAGATTTTGATAGTCCTTAGATAACTCTGCCTCTTGGCCTTTTGTAACCTAGCACTTAAAATCTTAGTTAGGGTAAATTTGATTGGTGAGAAGGTAAAGAGAATAGAGATAGATTGATAGTAAAAATATTTGAAAAGAAATGAAGAAATTTACCTCTATACCCTTTACATTTTGATTATTAAATTTTTTAAGCACGACTTAATAGGACGGATTTTGAATTTGAAGTGATGCTCGTTGAGATTTTTTAGTGAAAATTCTGGTGAATTATATTAACAGGGACAAAAATATAAATTCCTCTAAAACTAATATATTGTATAGCTAACAGTTTTTATATCCTAAAATAAAATACTATATCCTAAAATAAAAAATACTAAAATGAGCAAAAAAGAAGATATATATATGTGAGAAAGTATATAATAGTTTTTATATCCCACTGAAGAGTTGCAATGAAACCATTGCAATTAAAAGAATTAAAGTTTTTACAAATCAGATAAATTCCTGCGAAGGAATTCTTGACACTTGACAGCAGCCTGTCTAAGAGGTCTTTCTTTGACTGACTTGAGCGGAGCAATTTGATTCTTTCGAGAGTCAAGTTGAGGTGAATTTATACCTGAAGTTGAAGGTTGTACAACATCTACAATAGCAGTATCACTATTACTTTAAATATAATTGAATTTGAATTTGAGGGATCAACTTGATCTGTAATTTCATTGTTTTGACCATCTGAATTGGAGAGATCACTGCTTGCTTCAGCATTAGTTTCTCCACTGGAGACAGAGTGGGTAATACATAACTTCAATGGGTAGAGATGACAAATAGAATGATGACAGGTTTGTCCATCTCCCCTTTTTAATAATAACACACTTCTGATCTTATCGTCATCACCAACAATGACTTCCAGAACTCTACCCAAAAGCCAGAAGGGTCTAGGTTTATTAGGTGTGTGTATCAGAACTATATCTCCAACCTTAATTCTGTTGGTCCACTCTGCTGATAGAGATTTCTACTAGTCTGGCGCAAATTTAATAGGTAAGACTCATACCATAATTCCCTGAAAGTCTCCAAAACTCTACCTTGAGCAGTTAGAGTTATGGCTAAGTCTTGTTGTGAGGGAGGAAGTTTTTTCCATATGGGGGTGGAAACTTCATTGAATATAAGGTTTGAATCCATAAGGCTTCAAAAAAGAATTTGGAGCAATAACTCCAAATCATTATCTGATGACCTATAGGTTAAAGGTCTTGAATTGATAATATGGTGATATTTGAAATACTTGTTAACAGTTGAAAGTAAGTTAAGGTTGCTTTACCTATAGTTTTATAGAGACATTCCTTAACTGTTCGTATCATTCTCTCCAAATGATCCCACCCAACTGGAATAGACTGGAATCTTGTAATGTTTGATGTTATTGATACGCATATGTTCGGAGAACATATTTGAAGACAAAGATTCTAACAGTATATTTCCACCTTGTTTGAAATTCCTGGCATTATCTGAGAACAAACTTGGACGGTATGCCATATATATATTTGTGAAACGTTGGAATGAAAGTAAAAAGGATTCAGTGGACATATCTGGAAGGACATCAACATGAATAGCTCTGATATTAAAGGCAGGTGAAAATTAATAGATACATTTTTTTGAAATTCCTTATCATTAATCTTTACAACGACGAGATGCCCTGTAAAGTCCACTCCAGTATGCTCAAAAGGACGCACAAAATTAACTCTATGATGAGGAAGATTAGTCATTTTTGGATATTTAAAGGGTATACTGTTAAATTTTTTTGCATACTATACAGTCTGACAAAACATTTTTTACAGCCTGCCTGGCCTTGGTAATCCAGAAGCCATGAGCTCTGATAAAATTGATAGTGGTTTGAACACCCAAGTGTTGACATCTTGAATGAAAGTCTCTTATGATCAATCTAGTGAGATGGTGATCCTTGCCAAGAAAAGAATTGGATTTATCACATCATCATTATATAAAAGTGTCTTAGCAATTCTCCCTTTGGATCGAATTAGGCCTTTATCATCTATGAATAAGTTAAGTTGATTGACCAGCGGTGGAATTTCATCCTTTTTAGGATTTTGGAGAAATAATATCTCCTTAGAAAAACAATGCTGCTGCATTATCTTCAACCAATAAAGTTGGGCTTTCTGATCACAATCTTCATCCAGCCCTTTACTCCTGCTAATGAATTTGAATATTTTTGAAGTTACTTTATAAAGCCTATGCACACTTGAGTAATCTTTAAATGGTAACAAAGACTGAGAAACAACCACAGATGTGTTACATTGTAAAGTCTTTTCCTTATTGTCCTCAGACAAACATTTAAGTTTACTAATAGGCCATTGAGATTGATCTAAAAGAATCCAAGAAGGACCCTTTAGCCATAATGGCAATTTTGAAAGAAAAGTAGAGGTTGTAACACCTCTGGTAATCAGATCTGCTGGGTTTTCAGCAGTATTGATGTAAGCATAAGAAATGGATACTTTGTACTCTTGCTCAACTTGATTTTTGATTTGATGAATTTCTTTGAGCCTATTGTTTACAAAAATATTTTTATTTTTTGCCTTTCCAGACAGGAGCCATGAAAGGACAATTTGAGCATCTACAAAGACCTTTATGTTTTTGAACTGTACATTTTGAAATTCTGATAATATTGATTTGATACACTTGAAAATTAAGAACACAGATGATAACAACTCTAAAGAAGGCAAAGCCCTAGATTTGAGAAGGAACTACCTTGGCCTTTGAAAATATTAAATTAGAGACCTTGACCTATACTATAAACTTGACAAAACCATAACAAGATGAAGAAGCATCACAAAATACAAATACGAATAAGAGTTTGAGGGAGAGGTGGAAAACACACCTTTCAATTTCAATATTATGTAATTTATTTAGAAATCTGAGACATGAGTGAAGACCAGGAAACTAAAACATCAGCAGGGACCTTTTCATCCCAATCGAGACCTAATTGCCATAATTTCTTAATTAATAGCCGACCTCTTAAAGTTACGGGTAAAAAGATATTTAAGGATCAAAAACCTTGTGGACACAGCAGAGATTTAACAACAATCTTTGGTATTTGCATCAGCATTTACTGAAAATTTTGCTAGTTTTAACTTATCTGTAAGAGGATTAAAAAAGATATCCAAGAACCTTATCTTCTGATTCCTGATGTTGAACTATTCTACCCTCTTCTTCCATAACAGTTCTTAATTGATCATTATTAGAGTCCCAACTTCTAAGATGGAAACCACCATCTTCCATTCTTTTGTTGCATTCATGATAAAAGTTCTTTTAAATGTTGTAGATCATTGCCAGGTCATAATTATAAATTATCAACAAAAAAAAATTATTTAATAGAATCTGAGTACATGCATCATCCTCATAAGACTGAGCATGATGCTTAATGATATAATTGAGGATGAAAGGTGAGGATGTGAAACCAAAAACAATGGTTGAGTATCGATAAGCCTTTAATTGACCATTACTTTTCCAAAAAAAGCAAAAGCGATTGCGGTCTTCGATAGATTTTAACTTAATCTGAAGGAAGGCTTGTTTAATGTCCGCTAACATGACAAACTGATTTGATCTGAACCGGAATAAATGACCCAACAAGGAGGACATAAGATCTGGTCCAGTATAGGCTGCCTCATTTAGAGATGGTAAAGAGTTAGTTTTAAAGAACAATTAAACACGGGCTTGACTTTTGTTGATACTTGCTCATCAGTTTTTATTACAGGTCTGTGAGGAACTCAAATATAATTTTTATACTCAAAGGAGATACTCTGAAATCTTAAATAATACTAACAGCTAATTGTTGCTGAAAAACATCATCATAGGCTTTAACTAAATCTTTACTTTCCAAATTTTTATGAACTCTATTAAGCACTGCAAGAGCAATGTTATAGTTTGATGGCAACAAAGGAAGTTTGTCTTCAATCCATGGAAGATCTATATGATATTTTCCGTCTTTAAACTCTATACCACCTTTGAATTTTTCAATCTGTTTCAAATCATCTTCAGATTTATTATTATTCATACCTTCTATACCTAAGGACTCTAATTTGAACATGTTTTCTAATCCTTGCTCTACCTCTGAATTACTTAAGATATGGCTTAAAGGATTAAAATAAGAATGTACAGGGTTTAAGACTGCATTAACCAAAGTATGGTTAACCTGCAAGTGATTTTGATTTTGAACATTTTTATGATTTTGATTTTGAATTTGATTTTGAACAACTGACGGTGGATTTGAAACTCTTATTTGATTATTGTATATAAAATTAGTAATATTTCAAAATGGAATAATAGAACCATCTCTTATAAAAACAGATCCACTCATACATTTAATCAATTCTAGTTGAGGGAAATACTCTATTAAATCAATGCCTATTAGGGCATCCAAATCAAAAAATGAGTTATTAGACTCTTTATATCCAGAATCAGCTAATTTGAAAGATTTATTTCTCAAATTAATTAGAGCCTGATCTACGAACTTAATCTCGTAACTTAATTTAAGATCCTCATCAACCAAAAAAGGAAGGGTGAAACAAGACTGGTCCATATATACATCAAGAACAGTCTCTTTCAAAGTGCGGGTGCTGATACCTAAATAAGTTTTTATATCGTATGAGTGCTTTGATGATTCTCTACAGATATATTGAGTTTGTCCAACACTCCTTTAGAAAGGTAGGACCTCTGTGAGCCACAGTCGACTAGGCATCGAACTGAAGCCGAAACTTTACCCCTACCAATCCTTATAGTAATTGATGGCAACAAATATAAATTGTTGGTGCTTTGGCTAAAACTAAGACATATACATTTGTGAGGGTGGAACCTTTCCTTTGCTTACAAAGAGCTGTAATATGACTTCTTTTATTGCAAACTTGGCAACTAAAAGAAAGTTGCTCCTCAAGTCCAGGACAGTGATCTGCAGTATGTTTAGTACTTGAACATTTGGGGCATAGATTTATTTCATTACACCTTTTTAATTCTTAACTCATAGGTTTGATAAACATTGCAATTGGTCATCACATGACCTTGAACAAAACTTACATGATTTTGAATAACCTTTGATTTTGGAAGTGGAAGAATCAATACTATGAGAAGCTTCATTTACACCAACCTCATTAGTATGAATTTTGAAATTCTGCAAGGCAGAATTGGAATCAGGCCTATTACTAGATTTTAAGGACTCATTCGTCCTTTCATTTTCATTATTTTTAAATTTAAAATTAGGCTTATCTGAAGTATTTACATTTTTAAATTTTGAATAAGTATTATGGGAGGGACTTGATTGAAATTTTGACCTTTATTATGATTTGACGTTTTAACAATATTTTTTGATAACTTCATTATAACTATCAAATATTTGATTCAAATCAGGGTAATTAAATTGATATTCAACTTGCGAGTAATTTCTTTGACTACCACATTAGGTAATTTGATAAAACTATGTGGCTAAGTACTACTAATCATGTAGCCTCCTCAATCAAGATATTTGAGGTTATAACTCTCAAGTTCATATATTAATGTTCTGATATCATTTAAGTAAACCCTAGTCGCATTATATGTTGGGTCAAATACTGGTTTTAAAGATATAATCCTTTTAATAATTTCATCAATGAGAAAATTTTCATCTAAAAACTCTTTATCTAGAAGTTCAAGAGCTTTATTATAATTATTATCACTAATAGAAAGATTCTGAATTAGGGAGTACGCATATCCCTTTAATTTATTTTTTTTAAGCAATGAAGTTTAATGGATTCCTTAAATTTTTTGTAAATCTAAGGAGCTCTTAAATTTTGAAATGAAGGGTTTTTATAAGCAAACTTATCAGTTTCATTGCCCTCAAAGAAACCACAATCTATAGCCCTAAGAACAGATTCACTAAAATGAGAGCAAGTATTTTTTTGGAGGGGTTGAATTTTGATCCCTTTTAAATTTTAATTCACTTAATTTTGATTTAATCGAGCATTGGTACTGAATCTGACTACACAACTCCTTTTTATCCTTATTATGAAACTCAGGAATGAGGGAGTCAACCTCATTATCATTATATATTTTTATTATGTTTGTATCCTTTTGTTTAATATCTTTTAACAAGGACTCTACTTCCTCTACAAGATCCTTTACATAAACTGCATCTTTATCTTTATCATTATGATCTGTAGGCCTACTCTCTATCTGACTAAGATAAATATCTACTTATGCCTTGAGGGATGAAATGGCTTGAACTATAGGCTTTGATTTTTTTAGTAATTCTATCATGAAGGAGAAAAACTGTATCTCTGGGTCAGACATTTTCGCTGAAATTTGGCTAGAATGACCTAAGGACTAATGAAACCTTGAAGAAAGATGAAATAATGAAAGATAGCCTATCACCAGGCCAAATTATTTGAATTGAATTTTGAAAAGGTCTATTAGACAAAAAAAAATTTGAAGTTGAAAGTGATCTAGGCCTATAATGCCTAACTTTGAAATTGAATTTTTTTGAGGAAAAATGAGATATGGCCTACCACTGGCCAAATTATTTGATTTGAATTTTGAAAAGGTTTAGAAGACCACACACACACAAAAAAACAAATTTTGAGGTTGAAAATGACCTAGACCTAGGCCTAAGTTGAGTTTGAGCTTGAATTTTTGAGGAAATCACTGTAATGGAAGGGTTAGGCAATGATGCATTGCTTATCTAACTCTCATACCAAATTTTGAATTAAATACCCTAAGACTAACTAAACTTAGGACAAAAACACCAATAGGCTAGTCTCGATAGGCCCACGTGGCTTCTACCGTCTCTATTATTTTCCTATGTTCAAATAAACCTTAATTTAAAAATGATTTTGACCTAATAATAGCCTACACAAAATATCGAAAACTGCTATAAGCTTCGGAGCTAGGTTGATTTTAATTTGCAATATTGCTAGCACGAGCTATCAAGAACTTGCAACAAATCCGTTCGTTAAGACCAATATAGATTACACAATTGACGAAAATTTAATCTAAAGCAGATTAAATTACAAAAAAAAATCTTTGAAAGATATAAGGTTTTAAAAAAGTGATATATAAGTACAATTGTGAATCTACATTAGCCTTACCTGAATTTGTTGTTTCAAAGATTTTTTTGCTCTTTGAATAAGATTTTGATAGTCCTTAGATAACTCTGCCTCTTGGCTTTTGTAACCTAGCACTTAAAATCTTAGTTAGGGTAAATTTGATTGGTGAGAAGGTAAAGAGAATAGAGATAGGTTGATAGTAGAAAATATTTGAAAAGAAATGAAGAAATTTACCTCTATACCCTTTTTACATTTTGATTAATTTTTTGTTTTCACAAGCACGACTTAATAGGACGGATTTTGAATTTGAAGTGATGCTCGTTGAGATTTTTTAGTGAAAATTCTGGTGAATTATATTAACAGGGACAAAAATATAAATTCCACTAAACTAAAATACTGAATTAGCTAATAGTTTCTATATCATAAAATAAATACTATATCCTAAAATAAAATACTAAAATGACCCAGAAACCAAGAAAGATATGAAAGTATGCAATGGTTTTATACTATTTCTATCAGCAAATAATTCTGATTTATTAAAAAAAATTCACGACGAAAGTGTCTCTGTAAATTGTGTTATTTGTCAGATATATTTGAAAGCACTTAATTATACTTAATCTATCTTTGTAAGGAGAGAACACAAATGTTTTTACATTAACTTCAAGAATTTAAAAGCATTCAAGGCGTGAATATTTTTGGAAACAGAAAGTAAAAAAATAAACCAAATAAGATGTTTTCACGTATAAAGACTTCTTACAGACGAGCAAACTGAGTTTTGATTTCATCAAACAGATTACAACTGACTACTCGGTGACCCTAGAAACCAATTTCCGGAAGTATTTGTATCGAAAATTAGATATCAACCAATTTGACTGGATTCAAAACCCATATGGTATGGACATAGAAAAATTACGTCATCTCTCAGTACTTTGATGCGATTTTACTCTAAAAATGGGAAGCCTCTACGAAAAGAAAAACTCCTTCTAGATTGACGTTAAATCGAATATCCAATATTATCAGTACTTATAGCCGTGGCATCACTTCTCCCATTTGTTTCCGCGCATTTATGTGATTAGGTTTTATCGACATTAACTTTCATTGAAACAAAGCATCGATCAAGTCCGTAGGACATATAAATTGTATTGAGACCCACCATCAGTAATAGTGGGTCAAAGCCTAGATTTTACCTTTTGTGTCAGAATATCACCCATTAGAGTAGCTTAGCAATCTTATAATTTAAGTCTTTAATAAATTTTCCTTTAGCATTTATTTATTCGATTTATCTTAATTGGAAAGAGAGGGTGGCGAAAATTTATTTTTTATTATTTATTTTTAATTATTATTTTTTTTTACAACTAACACCGCCTATTTAAAAGTAGGGGGTGTACTCAATTTACATTTGAGTAAGGCGAAGCTAAGCCTAGAGAATAGCTCACATCTGATTCTAACGTTGTGCCTGTATTACCTCTACCTCAATTGGAGATGCGAAAAAGATGTCTCTAACTTTAGTTATGTTTGATATAGCATTTATTTATTTCTTATGGGGGCCAAAAAATTTAATCAGTTATTTTCTTTAATATTTTCTTAAAATTCTCAAAAATTTATCGGAATTAGGGCTGCTGACATCATAGTTATCAACTTTTATATGGCTATATCTGTTATCAATTGCAGTTTCCACAATATTACTAAAGATAAATGGACTTCTGGTCGTGTTAGACACTTAGCGCCTACTGTAATTTCGTTGAAGGTCCTATTTTTCCTCCATCATGAAACAGCATTCTTTTAATTCTTTCTGGAGAAATTTTATAGATCATCGCAATTTGCTTATATTCAATATCACAAATTTATTTCTTAAAGTTTTTGAAAAAAAAATTTATGTTGTCTTCAAAATATTCAAATATTTTCCAAGCGAAGGGGAGGGTCCAATTTTAGACTTGTGCTGAGCCCCATAAAATAAAATTCTTAATTTTCAGCCAATTTTGATAAGAAACAAAAGCAAACCGCAGCTTTTCCTGACCTCTAAAGCGTCTTTTCGAGAGTTTTTTTTGTCTATAGTCATTTTTTCAAAATTTTCATTTTGAAAGTATTTTTTTCATATTTTTTGATTTACCTCCTACAATTTTTTGAAATGACTTCAAACTATTCATAGATGTGTCCATTACTCTACAAAATGCATACTTATTTTGTTTGATTTTTGACCCCAGATCCTCGCAATGGTCAAAATTCAAAAACTACTTTTTTGGTTTTTGAAAATGAAAAATTGCGATAATTTTTTTTTCTGGTCAGGCGATCAGTGAAATTTTCAGGGCTTATGTAGTCGGGGAGATACACATTTTTTTTATTTAGATATTTTTTATGTATATGCAGATTTGTTCTTGGAAGAAATTTAAAAAAAATATTTTGGAAATTTAAATTATTTTTTTTTTGAATATGCAAAAAAATTTATCTACGTAGAAAAATGTATCTCGTCTCACTATATACACCCCGAAAATTTGACTCTGATCCGTTCGTAGGGAAAAAAATATCCCAATATTTCACTTTTTCAAAAAAAATTTTTTTTTTGAAAAAGTGAAATATAATATTAAAATTGTTATTGATAGCAATTTTATTATAAACTTTGATAATTAAAAAAAAATAATAATAATTATAATAAATTATATATAGATTTTAATAATTATATCATCGTATCATTAATAAAATGAAAAAAACTTAGGGAAGAATGCTGAGAACATTTTTTTCAAAATTCATCCAGCTGTTATAAAAAAAAGTCTTCTGGACATTTTCAATATTCCAATGAGATGAGAGTAGTAATACATAACATTACGAACTATAGTTATCTAACCGCAAACCGCAAAGGTCATAAAAGTGGACCTTCTTATCTAACCGCAAACCGCAAAGGTCATAAAAGACGCAAACAGAGAGACTTCAAAGGGTACCGCCAACCGAGAAAAGGTCACATGTTTCTATATTCTATATATTCTATATTCTATATTCTATATATTCTATATTCTAGCTTCTAGCACGTATGGACCTATATTGTAGAATACACCGGTATTAGTGTCTACCCCTAGGTTATTGGGTACGAGGAATCGATTAGTGTATATTAGAAGATGCTAGGATGCTTCCTTCTATGAGTTATTACCCTCCTCCCCCTTTTCTAGCCTGACATATCCTATGTCATAGAATACACCAAATATTAGTGTCTACCCCTATGTTATTCGGTATGGGGATTCGATTAGTGTATATTAGAAGATGCTAGGTTGGTTCCTTCTATGAGTTATTACCCTACCCCCCTTTTCTAGTGCATCTATGCTAACATTTTTGTTTCTGGAGCTATGAAAGTCGATCTTGGTGGTGACTAGCATGTTTTGATATACAATCAAATGATAGTGTTACCGTGCGTGGCGTTTTAGCCGTTACGGTTTTAGAACGCATTTGCGTGCGTTTTGCGGGGCCTGATCACCCTTCACAGGAAATACATCGTGTTTGAACTTAAAATAAATGTTACGGGGATCTTTTCTCCGCGTTTTATTTTTATTTTTTTCCGCATGCGGGGCAGCCTCAACCGGACTCCGGCCGCGCGCGGGAGATGAATCATCCTTACCGTAGCCACCACCTGTTGTTGTTGTTGTAAACATTTTTCTAAAAGACATCTAAGAACAATAAAAAACACAACAATAATAATAATAATAATAATAATAATAATAATAATAATAATAATAATAATAATAATAATAATAATAATAATAATAATAATAATAATAATAATAATAATAATAATAATAACAAGAAGAAAAGAAGGTAAGTTAAAGATATATAATTATTTTTTTATTAACTAAAAATATACACAGTATGATAACAGTGTATATATATATAATATATATATATATATATATATATATATATATATATATATATATATATATATATATATATATATGTATTTATTATATCTAAAAAATTAATAATATAATATATATATATATATATATATATATAATATATATATATGTTTATATAGACACAAGATCGCCCTTATACCCATCTGCCACAGTTCGAGCCGTATTCAGGATAAGGTCTCTCTTGTTTGCTGTGTGTCTAAACTTTTTAATAGAGTTGATTATTGATAGTTCTCCATTAGCTTTAAATGTCATAGTAGGAACTTTAACTTCTTTGTATTGTTTGGTTGAATCAATGTGAGGATTATTCGTATCATCTGTGTTAAAAACTACGTTATGAAACGTAGGCTCCCCTCCCTGTTCTTTCATTTGTTTAATAGCCAGTGCAGTAACATCTTTATCTGCAATCATCTTATAATAACGGTTATTATCATTCAAAATTTTCCATTCCCTATCTTTCGTTTTTTCTCCATCTTTTGCAATTTTATCCAACGTTATATTCAACATAACCTCAGGATTGATAATGTCATTAGTGTTTTTACTTAACGTTAACCCCTTAGATTTCAGCATATACTCATATTCCCCATTACTTTTTTTAAGACGTAGAGCATATGATTTAGGACCCGTACAGATGAAGCTATCGGCTACCATCCCCCCTTCAATTTCATCTGTTAATTCCCCCAGAAAACATCCAGTGTCAGGTATATAGTCGCCTTCTTCAGCTACGAAAATACAACTGTCCGTGTCACAATACAAGACACGTTGACCCAGAGAATCCATTAAGTCATAAAGTTCTATTCTACCATAACCGGTTACAAAAGCGGCTACAGCTATATTTGTAGATTGAGTACCTTGACTAGCAAGAGACGTATAACGAACAGATGCTATGTGTTTTGGACCAACCACCATGACATTTAAAAGTTCCAGATCAGTTCGTCTAGCCAGATCCCATACATCAGCGTCACTGTGACATACAATGTCTTCCGTATGCACAGGTCTCTCCGCTAATTTTCCCCACAAACTATTTAAACACAACTTTGCAATGAAACGTAAACATGGGTTACTATCTATCATTTCCTTAGTTAATTTCACCCCTTCGACTCGTTCGAATTCTGCGATGAAGAAATCTTTTTCTTCATCAGTTAAAGGTTGACCGTCGTCGCCTTTTGGATATCCTGAAGCTTCTGTTTTCCATTGTAGAAACTTTATTACATACTCTGTAAACATATCAGACATAGGTGTAAAAGTCCAAATCTCGAAAATTTTAGTGATTTTATACCCTTTTTTAACAGCTAATTTCAGTTCAGGGGTTGTATATACACCTCTAAGTTCTCTCTGAAGCTCTGTATGATTACATATCCCCTCGTATCCTGTCTCCGTACATGTACGACACAACGTGAAAATTAACCTCCCTTCATACCTCCCAGGGAGAACAGGGATGTATAATTCCTGTGGAGGGAGTATACATACATAAGCCACACCGAAATAATCTGTTTCCATCTTGGATATATAATCGGGGATGCTAGGAACGTCTCTACCTATACGTTTCTTAGGAATACCGGAAGGAAACTGTTTGGTTTTCTGTACAAAAGGATATAAAGATGTAAAATCAAGATAATATATTTTTTTACCGTTAGTTGGTGGATAATAATACACGAATGGCTCAGTACGACCTCCATACAGCGCCTCCCCGATACGCAATACTTTATTTGCAGGTTCCTGACCTATTTCATTCACATATTTCCCTAATTTCAAGGTCCGTTCTTCATCCCCATTCACAACAGTTACATCACATTCAGCCATCATTTTTTCCCATTCACATTCCCATACACGTATAACTTCATATCCTGCATTCTTATATGATGCTTCCTGCAACATAGTTATCCTGTATCGATCAAGACTAGATATCCCCTTATGGATCTTTTTTTTCCCTTTCTCACAGCTCTGATGCCCATGCCATACACATCCATGATACAAATATACCACCTTCTTCATGTTAACCTTATCCATGGTAAGCCAATTCAATGCATTCAAATCTCTCAACTGTACATCTACACGGATCTGTCTATCTAAGCCTTACAAACGCATCCCCGTTAACTGATCTATACTCGTTACAAGGTACTTCAACGTAACCGTCAGGTTGTAAATATTTATTTCGAATCTTAAACTTACGCTCGCCTCCATTCCTTGCATGTTCTATATAATGACCCATATAAAATTCCATGAAAGTTAACCATTTAATCCCTGCAAACGAATAGTGACCATCGTCTTCTCTACTGATGTGAGCAATAGACTTAGGTTTCATATAATGCATTTTAAACACTTTGAAACATAAAGCGGCGATGGTACTACATTCATTCAAACAATCTATTTTAAAATGTGTTCTAAACATATTCCTGAACTTTTCAAAACTCTGTCTTAAAATCTTTACATCTTGTATACAGTATTTCACACATTCGGCTTTTATATCATATTCACGATTCTCAAAAGTTTTATACCATGCATCAAAATCACGTTTCTCTGCGTCATTCATTCTATCGACTTCGAACACAGCCCTCTCGGGAATAACCCCCTTGTAATTTATATTCGCTAAAGTTAGAAACCTGTATGGGAAGAACCCTTTTGCTATATCCCCCTTAATCCCCATGCATTGAGGTAACTTTTTCAAAGCACAAGGCATGTACAACAATGTATCTTTAAAGGAAATGTTGTTGTTAGATGACATGGTGATAATTTTATTTCCTCTTTTAACAGGATTGCTAGAAATAGAGGCCTCATGCGTTCTACCTAACAGTTTCGCATACACAAACTGTGTATCGAATTTTGACCCATTATGGGCAGCTACTATTATATCGTCATTCTTATGAGTTTCAGAGAAATTGAATAAATAATTAATCATTTTATCAACGGGACATTTTTCGTATTCTTCTGCAGTTTCTAAATCCAGATGGAATACTTCAGTTCTTTTTGTTCCACATGTTTCACACTGTTCTGTTTCTTTTTCGCTGCATTTGTAACATACTAACATGGTTACAGCTAGATAAGGAACCATATCCATCATTGATCTTCCCGTAGCATCTACCCTAGCATTATGATTATATGTTTCTAAATCGTAGTAAAACGTAAATACGTTTTTACCTTCTGTTTTTTTCTCTTTTATTTTTTTCATATAACATTTATGTGGACCAGTTTTAGCAGGATCATACTTTTCATAGCATACATTACAGAATAGCGTTCACAATCATGTTGATGAAGTCCTTATTTATCAGCTATTTTACTTTCGTCACATTTATCACAGATCTGGACTTTCCTGCAAATTTCCCCTTTATGATAATTGTAACAATCCTCATTATAAAATTCCCTATTACACTCCTTACAATATCTCCTAGGGGCTACTGCATTTTCCACGTTTCCCTTACAAAGGTGTGTGAGACATTGAGAACAACGGTATTCGGGACATTCGCTTGATATATGTTTATGATAATCATCAATAAAAATGTAACATAACTGACAGAAAATAGGTGAAGTATTTTTACGCCATTCTACACTACCTATCGTAGATTTAATTGTATGTTTAGGAAGGGGATAATAGTAATGGGTAGTTTTAAAATCAAAACCTATTACATATAAGGGTTTTTTACGGTCCTGTTCACGAGGTAAATACATTACATGGAATTTTTCATCTGCATCGTTACGGTATACGTATATTCTACAATTTAATACACGTTCAATTATCTCGAACTTAGCAGCACCTAAGGGTTCATTATATTTTAAGCCGCAAGCGTTAGCTATTTGTATACCTAACTCATGTATAGTGGAAGGCAGTTCTTACCACTACTTATCACATGACTGTGTTTTATAAAGTTTCTTTGTTCTTCCTATGGAGAAATAATTTATAGCAACAAGCTGCTAAACAAACCCACTCGCCTCCCTCAACTCGATGCGTCATAATTGCATTCTGCAACTGTACAGTGTTCAAGTTTTCTTTCGAAATTAACTTTGAAAGGTATAATAGGTCCATTACCTTCAACATCATGCGCTACCTGTACTTCAACAATGAAATCACTGAATGTAGCTTTATCCCCCGACTGAAAAGCTGTTATTAAACGACCTGTCAAATAAGAAACCAAATCCTCTCTATCCATTTCAGCGTATGGAATGTTTACATGGTATTCATTCCTACCCCCGTCATTGAATGTAAACCATACACGAATTCTAGCTTCTCTATGTGACACATCATTTCTTAAATGTAATATAATATCATTGATGACTCTCATGAAAGAATCCCCTATATCCCTGCCTTGCTTGAAAACCCTAGCTTCATCGACCCTTACTCTATATTTGTGTGTATCGATAACCTCTGAATTGCTAAACTTAGCATACAGCTCTCTCGTTACATCCCCAATATCAACTGTGAATTCCAGAAGACCCTCCCATTCTTCACACACTTTATCCATTTTTAACCTTTTTCGTTATATCTTTAGCATCATTCCAGACTCAGACAAGTTTTTCGTTTATTTCCTCTTCTGTGAAAAAAGAGAAAAACTACACATATTACTTTCACTATATATATATATATATATATATATATATATATATATATATATATATATACTAATATATATATATATATACTCTTATATATATATATATATATAATACACTGCCTCATACATAGCAGTCAATCATCCTGATGTTGTATAATTATGCACTGCTTACCTCTGTATTATAGAGAGGGGGTATTCTCTCTGTATCTTACAGGTAGGGGGGTTGATCGAGGAGTGTTGGGGTCTCTGCACTATGTATCAGGAATCTTGTCACGGTCTGTGGAGGGCATAACAGAATCTTCTCCAGGCTGCCAGAGTGTGGGTTTTAACATCGTCATCTCATCGACATCAACCCAACATTAGAAGGACCAGCTCCCATCAGTCTCACAACTTATCTTTTGTTTATTAAACACTTCAGCCTCTACAGCACTACATTTATAATATCAGCACTTGGCGTTTACCTTGCTGTTAGGATTCTCTGTTAAGATAAATAATTATGGTTTTATATATATATACTTTTTATATATATAACTATATATATATATATAACCTTAGCATACTTTATAACATATATATATATAACTAAATATATAACCTGTATATATATATATATATATATATATATAACTAATAATATGAAATGGAGACCATAAATGTTAGTTTGAAAAAATGAAAATCTGAAACTTACCTTTTTGATTTCGACATAACATGTTGGTTTCCAACACGGTATTGCTGCAGGGTTGGAATTTTAAGCGGTCACAGATCCATCGATGATTCCTTACATCCTGATTATTCAGTTATTGAAGATTCAGGGTTGTTGAATAAATTCTTAGTGTTAATATGTATCACTGGTTTATTACACTGTGTGCACCACCGCCGGTCACAGTTTTCGATTTCTTCTAGGGCTTGTATTTACGTCTCTGTCTTTGACTTAAGTTTAGGGCGATTCGTATTTGGAAACCTCTATAGATTCGGTTTCTTCTGATGGTTGTGGTCGTTGTTGTTCGAACAGTTGTTAAAGTATCTTCAGGAACACAGTCTTTACTTTTCACTCTTCGACGATTTCTGGCTCTTCTACATGCTTGTGAGCTACGTCTCTCTATGACTTTCGATATAGAGTCTAGGTTGCTTATGCAGGTTATCATTACCTCCACTACCCCCACAACCTCCACCTCTTCCTGAAAGTCCTGATTCCCCGTTCATATGACAACATGGATTGAACTGTAATATTTTTACAAGTGTTTAAATAACAGTAATACAATTTGTTTTAAGAACTTGTAAATAAAAATAATTTTTAAAAAATAAATTTTCAAAAATAATTTTTTCAAAAATAATTTTTAAAAATAATTTTTTTTTTAAAAAAAAAAATTATTTTTGAAAAATATTTTTAAAAATATTTTTAAAAAGAAACAATAATTTTATTTTAAAAGTGAAAATAAAATTAGAATAAATTAAATATTTTAAATGACTTACAGCTAAAAGTTTGAAAAGATTTTCGGCAAATAAAAACATCTCGAATATACGACCCATTTTTTCTTCTAAAAACTGATGACTCTTCACACTTCAAAAACTGTAACAAGAATGAAAAATTATTATTATTATTATTATTATTTCCCATTTTCACGTCGTAGAAACATTATTATTATTATTATTATTATTATTATTATTATTATTATTATTATTATTATTATTATTATTATTATTATTATTATTATTATTATCACCTAAGGAAAATATATAGACGACTACACATGTACTTGGAACCTTGTTGAAACCTAACTCTTCAATCTAATGTGCTAGAAGATAAAGGGTCTATAACATTGTGTAATACCTTTGGCTCCGCCTCTACTGATCAGGATTTAGATAAACAGCTCTGTGTACCCATGTTCCGATATATATATATATATATATATATATATATATATATATATATATATATATATATATATATATATATATATATATATATATATATATATATATATATATATATATATTTAATATATATATATATATATATATATATATATATATATATGTTTTTTAAAAAATGAAAACATTTTTATCTTAATGTTTAAAGAGTATGGATGTGTGTAAATTCTTATTCCGCAGTCCTTCCACATGTCTTGTTACAGGCCCTACGGGTTGTGGAAAAACATTCCTGTTGTTAAATATTCTAAGAGAAATAGAGATTTTCGAACAGGAACCAATAAAAATAATATGGTGTTACAATGTTTATCAGGAAAAATTTAATACATATAAAGATCTGATTCAGTTTCATGAAGGAATTTACGATGTTAAATCCTTGGATAATATACAAGGTCATAAAATTGTTATACTAGATGATTTAATGCATAAATTGAATGAAGAAATAGCTGAAACGTTTACTGTATTTTCCCATCATTTAAATATCTCTGTATTTTTTATCACTCAGAATATTTTTCATCAGAATAAATATATGAGAGATGTATCTTTAAACACTCAATATCTGTTGTTGTTTGGTCAACGTCGTGACGTAAGTCAGATTAATGTGTTAGCTAATCAGATGTTTCCTTCTCAACGTAAAGACTTTTTAAAGGTATATAAAGAAGTTACTTCGAAACCTCATGGTTATTTAATGTGTGAACTTCATCCTAAAAACACATACAGAATTCTATTGAGAACTAACATTTTACCTCATGAGATAGAAACTATTTACATCCCTGCATAATGTTGGTGAAAAAATATTTACATGTTATAAACAACTATAACAAACTAAACGAAAAAGAGAAGAAGAAATATCTTAAAAGTACATGTTTTATCCGTTGTGTAAGCGAGATATCCTTAAATCTTATAAAAAGAATTCTACCTATAAAATCTAAACAGAAAGCTAAGTTGCGTCGACACAGCAACATCGTTCGTACACTCGTTAGGAAGACGAAGAATAAGAATTTCAATAAGAAAAAGAAATTACTTCAGAAAGGTGGAGGCGTATTCTTACCTTTATTGTTCTCAATCGTGTCACCAATCTTAACTAAACTAGTAACGGGAGAGTGAAGTGTAGATAAAAATATGAAGAAAGCCGTGGTTCTTCCTTTCGAAGTATCAAAAGCTTCAAGAATATTTTACAGTCAACACCCTCAGCAACAACAACGGGTATAACATCTCAACCTATACCTTTCACTTTACAAGATCCACGAATAGAACAATTATGTATTATCGAGAACGATTTAAATGTAATTTTAAATTCACGAATAGGGTTAGATGAAAAGAGAGTGAAATACCAAAACGTTTTACAGAGATTATTAGATTTAAAAGATAAATACACCAGTACTGATTATACAAAGGCTTCAGTAAACGATTTCTCTCCTAAGAAGAATAATGATGATATCGTTAATGAAAAAATTGAGGAAACTAATAAAAAGAAAGATTTTAAAACAGTTATAGAGGATTGTCTACCTATCTCAATTAAAAACAGAGGTATAGCATTATATAATATTTTAAAAGATCAATTAATATGGGATGATCTAGGTCAAATCGTAATCAGCGGTGCAGTTGTAGAAGGATCTAATATTGTAGATTTAGTAGCTGATTTATCACGTGATTGGAAGAAACAACCCGTAACAGGATGGAACCAAATCAGACATGAACTTCAAGCTGTAAATTTCCCAAGAAGTTTAATTCAAAATAAACAAAGATTAAACGACCTAGATAATATTTCCTTCTCCTCCTCCTCCTCGTCCCCCTCCCCCCTTAATGTAAGGATGACAGAACCATCAGGTACTTCTCAAAGAATAATAAAACGGAAAACAGCGAAACCTTACCCTTCAACCTCGAAACTGCGAAAAAAAGCTGATATATCACGTATTTGGCTTCGAATGTAGATAACAACAACCCTGAATGTTTATTTCGCCTCGAAACTGTGAAAAAAAAACGTATTAGGATCTAAATATAGATAACATTAACCCTATTTGTTTAGTTCGATGTGTCGAACGTTGATAGGTCCATTTCGACTCCGCCTATTTTTCTTCATGTTATATAAAGTAAGACACTGTGAACAAATCTTCAGTTACACTCTAGCCTTAACATTACTAAAATGGCTTCTCAGTTAAAATCTGTCCGTTTAAACGATATAACAACATGGCGAATCGATCATCCTAAAGGAGCAGTTTCCTTATGTTTCCGTAGGAAACAATCGTCTGAACGTTATATCACCTGTAGTACGCCTTCAAATATTCAAAATAGACCTTTATTCATTTCATGTGAGGATCTTAAAAATATTAAGGACGCTGTATCAAGATGGAAAGAAGAAGGATATACTAATTCATCAGTTATCAACGAGTGGGGAATAACTGTTTCTGGAGGTTCTGACAACGACACCAAACGTCTTACTTTAGTTTTCGCTCTTCATAACAATATCGAAAGCGTGTCAATAAGAAACTGGTGGCGAGGAAGCAATACAGGTATCTATAGAAGATCACCCTCAGGATTTAGTGTTGTCGGTCGTGAAGCTATAGGTATGTTTATTAACATGTGTAACGAAGTAGAGAAGAAACTTATTTCGGTTAATATTTTAGACGACCTTATCTGTACATCCCAACGTTTAATGTACGATGTATATTTTTCAAGCTACATGTTCAATGCTCAAACTTTTACATGTATGTTAGAAATCATAGATGTCGAAAAATTCACAGTCTTATACGATGAAGAAATGAAAACCGAGAAATATAAAAACCGAGAACTTCATATTACAGCTAAAGATCTGTATACATACATGACAACGGTAGGAAGACGAAGCTTAGAACAGTATATAGACAACATTCTACAACAAGATCTTCCCGTTTA
>JABUQX010132204.1:40000-45002 GCA_015478945.1 Trachelipus rathkii
GTGTTGGGTATGGTGGTTATATTTGATTTGTTGATTATTAGTGATATTTAGTATTATGGTGTTAGTTATATGTTTTAGGTATGTATGTAAGTTTATTGGTTTATTGGTGTTGAGGTTATATTGATTATTATATATTGATGTTTTGTGTTGGTTTAGTTATTTGATGTATTATATATATAGTATTATATTGGTGTTATGTAGTGGTTTTATGTATATATATTATTTTATTATGTGTATTAGTTATGTGTGTAGTTTAGTGTAGTGTAATATTTAAATTATTATGTTTGATATATTGTTTTGGTGGTTAATATTGATTGATGTTAGTATAATCATTGTAATGTATTTATGTGATTAGGTATAGTTATTATGTATTGTTGGTATATGTTTAGGTTATGTATATTTTGTTGTGTATGTATATTGTTATATATGATATAGTGTGATGTATTGTCTGTAGTATGTAGTATGATTAGTAGTATGTTTGTTGTATTATTAGTTTGGTTGATAGGTATTTGTTTGTATGTGTGATGTTGTAGTAGGTTGTTATTGCGGTATATCCGCATGTCCCGCGATTTGCTCGCAAGTGCTGGATATCCTGCTATTATTGCTTCTACTGTATCCGCGATTTGTGCTCCGCAAGCGTCATGGGTTCCTGGTGCATATATATGTGTTTTGTTCGAGAGTTTATAGCGGTGTGATAGTATTCAGTCTCAATGAAGATTATTGATGAGTATTCGGTTGTGTTGCGTTATTTCGGTTGTTAGCTATTAGGTAGATGATTATTGTCTGTTTATTGAGTGTATATTATAGGTTGTGATGGTATTGTACGTGATTTGTATGTTTATGTATTATAGTATATAGTATTTTTTGTGGTAGTTTAGTATGATTTTGATATGTTTTTGATTGTTATTTTGATGTATGTTAGTATATGTTGAGTTTATTTTAGTATATTGATGTTATAGTTATGTATAATTTATAGTGATAGTTATCGGCTTCAAGGTGATCAGTGCAGTAAAGCGTGAGTCCAATGATGGTAGAAGTGCTTCTCTATCATTGGTACTTGTGTGTGTTCTGGGTGAGTTTCGCTCTTGATTTCTTTTGTCGGTACCTTAATGTGTTTGAATTTAGAGTTTATTAGTATGTCAGTAAGCAGCGTATATATCTTTAGTTTTAAATTATTCAACCGTTATAGATGTTGATATTATATATGACGATATGATATTATGTGTATAGGTTAGGTGTGGTTATATATACTTTATTAGTGTTGTGATTTTAGTGGTATTTGATGTAGTATGGTTATATATGTTAGTATTTATTATTTGTAGTATTTGGGTTGGTTTTGTGGTGTTTGGTTCTGTTGTGTTGTTGTTGTGGGCTGTTTGCCCTTTTTGTTGTTGTTATTGTAGAAGTTGCTCAGTTCGGGTGCTCTATATAGTACTCATTGTTAATTTATGGATGGCCGGAAATGAGTGGACGTGTTCGTGGAGGTGATTTCTGTGTACTATTATCTGTTTCATTTCTTTGTCACGCGTGTGTATTGGCTAGATAGTGATATATGTTATTTAGTTAGATAGTATGTGATTATTTTTGGTTTAGTTATGTTTTATGTGATTGTAATTATATTATTAGTATATTGGGGTATAGGTATATGTAGTTATATATGTATGTTAGTATGTTAGTTTTGTTGTGTTTAATTATATTTGTATATGTATAGGAGTAATGTATGTATTAGTAGTTTATATGTGTTAGTAGTATAGGTATGTTATGTATATATTTATGTGTATGTTAGTATTAGTTATTTTTGGGTTTTAGGGTATTAGTATGTTTGTTTGGGTTAGTTGTATTGGTTTATGGTTATTAGTTAGGTATTGTTTGTGTGGTATGATGAGTGATGTGATATGTAGTTAGGTGTATTTGTATATGATTGTATATTATAGTGATAGGTGTGGTTTTGTTTGGTGTTAGTATATCCTGGGTATTTTTTATGTAGTGATGTGTTATGTATGTGTTAGTTGTGGTGTTTAGGTTTGGTTATATTTATGGTGTTGATGGTTAATGTTGTGTTTGGGTTGTTGGATTTTTGATGTTTGTAATATAAGCTAGAATATTGGTTCGGTATATGAATTTAGGGGTTTGTTGTATTATGATATTTCGATGTATGTTCTGTGGCAATCATTGTTGGTAGCAGAAAAGTTTGATCATAGTACGTATATATTATCGCAATACATGATGGTTATGGTGTTTTGATATTTTGGACACGTTTGTGAATGTATGTATGTTGGTTTTGTGTTTGGCTGGTCTTTGAGGGCGCTCCGTTGCTGGTCATCTTTTTGAGTTTATTGTTTTCCTTCATTTTTGTCTCATTAACGGTGATTGTTTTGTTTTTTTTGATGGGATGGAATTATCGTTTGATATTGCATTTTATAGTCTCGTGGTGGTTATCTTTATGATTGGAAGTAGTATAATTTAGTAATAATTTCCTTAGTTGGGTCTGTCTAAAGATTAAGGTGGAAGTTTGTTGGTTGAATTTTTTGCGAATAGGATTGTTTGTCCTTGATAGTGATACAAGGCGCAATTTGTGTGATATTGCTTGTGTCAGATTAGAGAGGTCTCGTTCCGTCGGTGAGGTGTCCGATGACTAGTAACTGTAAGTTTTTGCGCGATTCGCGTTATTTGTCAATAATGAGATGGTGTTTTCCTAAAGGTTGATGTGTTGAAGTTAAGGACTTTCAGAGAGAGATATAGATGTTATTATGGTGTTCCTTGTTTCTTCTCTATGAAGCTGGATGTTCTCCGCATACTTAGTAAGCAGGCATATTTCCGCTCAGTAGTTATTGTTGTTGTATGTAATAGTGAATATAACTAAGTGCTAGGTTTGAACTCTATCTTATGGAGCAGTTGTTGTCGAATACTTAGGGAGTGTTAATATGAAGTATGGGTGGGAATGTATGTTTGTGTGTGTGTTAGTAGAGGATGAATAACTCTCATTAAGTCATCTTGGGTTATTATTTATGTTGGTCCTCTTGTTGGGATTGTAGTCATTGGATTATAGTATTGCTGAAATGATTGTTTTAGACGATTTGCCATTTAGTCATGTAGAGGATACTGGCTTTCAAAGATTGATGGAAAAAGCTTTCGCCTCACTGATGTTGAATGTTTGTTGAAACAAAGAATTTTTTATCTCTAGATGATCTTGGATTTGTGTGAATGATATATGTTGGTGTGCATTTCGTAGTGATGTTAGAGTTTAATGTATGTATTTAGGTATCTTATTCATTATGGTTTGTATTCTTCCTATGCTTGGAGAGGACATGTGATAAATATCATTATCTTCTCTATTTGATGTGTTAGTGTTTAGTCTGTATTACTGTCGTGCTTCTTGTGATGATTCTTTTATCAACTCCACTTGTCAATGCAATTAACGACAATTTTCAAAGGCAGCAATTTCCACTTGGTGCACAACCTCTTTCAGAACGCCATACAGGGGATTATCTTGGAACAGTGTTTAAGGAAATGCTGAATAAATGGAACATTTCATTAAATCAAGTGCACTGTGTAGTGAGAGATGCAGCTACTAACATAAAAAGAGCTCTTAATTTGGTGGAAGTGAAAAATGTTAACTGCTTTGCACATCAGATACAGTTAGTAATTAAGAGTGCTATCATCTCTCAGAGATGCGTATCAGAGTTATTAGCCAAGTGTAGGTTAATTGCTGCACACTTCAATCACTCAGTTGCAGCTCAAAGTGATCTAAAGAAAATACAGTCGAGGCTAAATGTTCCCCAACTTTCTCTGTAATACAGGATGTTCAGACTCGTTGGAATAGTAGTTTTTACATGCTTTGAGAGGATGAGAGAAATAAATGAAGCCGTCTTCCCTTATGCTTCAAACAACACAAAGGTAAAAGGCCTGACTGAACATGATAATGCGTCTTAGTAATTGTATTACTAATTCTATAAGCCGTTTTGAAGAGGTAACAAGACTATTAAGCTCAAGAAAATTCTTGTTTGTCAGAAGGGATTCCTCTCTGGTTGCAAACGAATGAAAGCTGTGCTAAATAATGCTATTAAAAGTAAGGCACTTTCAAAGAGACGGAAACAATCATGCTGGAAATGGATAAGTAGATTTCAAACCTCTGCCAACGATGACGCAGTACAATAAGCAACTTTCTGGATCGCTAGATACAAGACAAAGTTTCTTGACCACTGTTTTTCACAGAGGGTAAAAATTAATTTAGGATGCTTATGTGATGAAATGCTGGTAAAGAGAAATAACACCAGCCAATAAAAAGCGGAAAAGATACAGAAACAGACACACATTTACCATTCTGTCTAGCGAACCATTGCTGAATCCATGAACTTTCTTTTGGCTTCTAGCGCGATGAAGAGTCTTGTCCAGAGGTGTCAAAAGACACTCTGACATTGATCGAAGAATATCTAAAGCGAAAACGCTTGGAAATCCGATAAAGATTCCACTGGTTTTGGTGGCGTATAATTGTAAAGTGTTTCCCTCTTGCAGAATCGCCCAAGGGAGTACTTAGCACCCCCCCATCCAAACCAAGGTGTCGCTAGTGAGCCGTCTTTTCAGCGGTGCAGGTCTCATTTACGACGAAAAAGGAACAGACTCTCCCCTGAAGGGCTAGAAGCTTTTGGTTTTTTGAAGCAGCAATTTGGAATTTTATTCAAGTATAAAATATATAACCTTTTTCCAATGGGTGGAGGCTGGGGAAGAGGTTGGTGGAGTGCAATAAGAGTTAGGTCACCTCCGCACTCTGGAACACAGATATATATATAATATATATATATATATATATATGATATATATATATATATATATATATATTATATATATATATTTAATATATATATATATATATATTATATATATATATATATAGTATATATATATATATATATACATATATATATAAATATTATATATATATGATAATTACTATATATATATATATATACTATATATATAATATATATATAATATATATAAA
>JABUQX010132205.1:0-27092 GCA_015478945.1 Trachelipus rathkii
CGGCTCCGACTCCATCATTTTAAAAGTACGCGACTCCTGCTCCAGGCCCCCCAAAAATTCCTGCTCCGACTCCAGCCCCTCAAAAAATTCCGGCTCCGGCTCCGCAGCCCTGCAGTTAAACATCTAGCAATGTATATAATTAATAAATAAGAATGATATACTTGAGAGATTATATAGTTACTTTTAAGACCATGAGTTTTATAATAACTTTCTCTATCGAAACAAAGGAGAGATATTATTATTTATCTTTTCTCAAACAAAATATCCTAACATCGACTCAACAAGCTAATGCAATCTGTATTGCATGGGCTTTAATCTTAAATGCCGTAGATCTATACGATTCATTTTACAACAGCTTAATCATCTGTAAAAGCATATAAGATTATTTAATCAATAATAATAATAGGTTTGACTAGATAGAATCTCTCTATTGATTTAATTATTATTTTAGGATTTTAGATTTAACGTTAGTTATAATACTTTAATTTGTTAGTTCACATTTATATTTAAATAACATTTATTTTGTTTTATCAATTGTTAAATTAGTTCAGAACTTGTCTCTGATGATACCTGAAGTAGCCAGGCGAAATATTAGATTAAAAGTTCAGAAAGCAGTTGTTCTATTTTATTCTAGAATAGTCCTTAAGAAAATCAATCATAAAGCGGTTGATACCTTCAGGAAATTGGAAAAGGCTTGCAAATCTCACATTAAATTAGAAGCTGATGTAAAATTTCTTAATAAATAATAATAATAATACATACACACATACATAATAATAATAATAATAATAATAATAATAATAATAATAATAATAATAATAATAATAATAATAAATGTAGCGTGTTGGTTTGGGTCTGCAATCGGATACTCCTACCTGGACTGAATTGAATCAATTCTTCATTGAGAAATGCACATTTTTGATGACCAAATATCTCTGTATTACGTCGAGGATTTTTGGGAAAAGACTTCGATGTGAAATTAACAAAAGTGTGGATTCAGGAAGTCCGGAGAATTTGTTGCTTCTATTTCCGGTAAGTATTAATAATAATAATAATAATAATAATAATAATAATAATAATAATAATAATAATAATAATAATAATAATAATAATAATAATAATAATAATAATTCACTAACCGCAATTGATTTTATTAGTAAATAAAAACATTACGGGAAATTAAAGAATTTTTTTCGCAGGGATTCGAACCCACGCATGTTGCGAAGGAAAACGAAAATCCATCGTGGCTGAATGGTTAGGACGATGAGTTTTGTTTTCGTTCGAGACACATGTCGGTTTAAATCTCGGAGGAGATACTTTCTTTATTTTCCGGTAGTCTCCATTGTATAATATACTTCTTTCTTTCTTTATCCCCCTCCTTTTCCCCAATATTGGGGGTGAGGTGCGCAACATACACCAGAGACCGAATGATTAAGTAGAACATGACGTAAATCGAAGAGAAAGACAACCCATACCATTCCCTCAAACCCTTAAGTGCGAGCCAGTCGCATCTAAAAATCAACCATAGGGTTTCGTAACACTGCTACAGCCCCCACTGTGGTATCTCATCAATGTAAGGATTTATCCCTTGAGCCAGGCTCGCAACCTACCCCCCTCCCAAAACACAGCCATTCACTCAATATTATTATGCAGATTTCTTCTCCCCTTTGCCAAACTCACATTCCTTTCCTTCAGACACTCCTTCACTTCTTCAGACACTCCACTGACTCAATTAACTTTTTTTTCATTCTCCCAGACTCGATTCTCAGCACACTCACCACTATACATTTGACTAACCAACCGACTATCATCCATAATTTCCATATGACCAAACCATCTTGATACACTCATTTATTCTTTCATTTAAGGCTTTCTTCATACCACACAACTATCTAACACTTTCATTCCTCATTTTTTTTCAATTTTTCTCACACCTAACACCCCACCCCCCCTAAGATTATCCATCTGAACAAGCCGACCATATGTCTAAACCTCTAAGTTATTAATAATATATTGTTTATTTTTCTTTTTTAAAAATTCTAATTACCATTCATGAAATTTTTACTATTTTTTTTTTACTTGGGTTTTTATATCATTTGAAATTGGTGAAGAAAACATTAAAATATTCTATCATTCGATGTTTAGATATTATTATTATTATTATTATTATTATTATTATTATTATTATTATTATTATTATTATTATTATTATTATTATTATTATTATTATTATTATTATTATTATTATTATAAAATGATTTTTTTTGTAATATTTCCTTTCTTGATAGAATGTTTTGTTTATTTTTAACAATTTATTCATACATTCAAGATTACATTATTAGATTCAAAAATATAGTTATATAAAAGTACGAATATGATGCTATGTAGATTATTACACAATACATAATATATTATTTCTGAAATGGGGCTACTAATTGCAACATAGTTTTATGTACTTTGAGTTCCATAGATTGTACCACTCTTTACTAGACTTTAGTAATTGGAACATAGTTAGAAATTATTTTTTTTTTGGCAACACTCGTCCCATTTTAAATTGTTGACGTTTTTTTTTTTTTTTTGCATGTTTTAGACTTGGGATCAGGTTAAGATAGAGGAAGAAAATGAAGGTGGAAGAATAGTTGAATCTGCAGTGTCTGTTCCGGGGTCTCCATCTCCCGGTCTTCTGAAAGCCCTTATGGGAGTTTGCACTTCCGTTAATTCTGTTTGTGCACACACCATTCCGAGGTTTGTTTAGATATGTTCTACAATTAATATAGTTATGAAAATCTGTTGATATTATTATTAGTAGTAATATTAGTATGGATAGTTTAATTATATTTCTTTCACATTGGTTTTAACTCATTTGTTCATTTATTTTTTTCTTTTTGATTAGTTTTTATTAAGTAAATTCTGATTTTTCTTTCAAATGTATAATTTATATGAAATTTCGTGCAGTAGCTGAAGAGTTTGTGATGATAAATGCATCATATTTTTTATTTTATTGAGATTATTTTTTAGAGTTTATAGTATTTACTGGGCAACTATTACCAATATATCGCTCCTTTCATAGATGTAACAATTCAATATTATACATTTTTGACGAGCTATGTTTTAAAATTCATTTTTCCATAAAAGATCATTGGGAATTAGCGACATTTCTTCCCCCTAGCGATATGTAATCACATAAAAAATGTCTTTGGGACAAGTTATTTCTATTGTTAAATTATAATCTCTTATTATATTAACTTGTGCCTTTTTCTCTATTAAAGAAGCGATATATTTTGTAATAAGTAATTTTACTTTTCTGCAGAACATCTCAAATGCAACTTGTAAGTAGTTTATGTTCCGAAATAAAGTTTGCCTATGATGGACTCTCAGATAACCTCAATCAGTCTACAGCTTTGCAGTTAATATTCGATCTTAAACTTATTCAAAATATACTCTTGCCTCGTGAGAGCAAGGTAGGTTTTAAGATTATATTGAAATTGACTTTATTCATATTATTGCATAGGAGGTTGACTCGCCGACTCTCATGCGAGAGGAAGCAGGTTCAATCCTCCTCGTAGCAGTTGGAGTTTTATCTTCCTGGGGGCAAGAATTAAAACTCGGCTGCGAACACGTTGGTGGTGCTGGTGTGGGATAGCCAGCCTTAAAGTTCGATTTCCTGTAGTCTCCCCGTGTTACCCTCTTAAAAGGGGATAAAGCACGTTAAAAGGAAGTTTTTTTTCCATTATTTATCAAGAAATTGTATTCATATGGACTTTTGTAAATTTAAGTAAATATTTGAGTGTTTTTGTTACATATCATCATCACCACATGTCCCTTGTTTCCCCATTACTGGAGGTAGGGTGCTCAAACATGCACCGAGGCATGCATGAGTATTTCTAGAAACCACTATAGATAGAAACTGAAGAGGAAGAAGAGGATTGAAAAATATAGATAATGAATTCGAAAAATGAGGGGAGAGGAAGAAGACTTAAAAGATTATATATATATATATATATATATATATATATATATATATATATATAGTTAGTAGTTATATATATATATATATATATATATATATATATATATATATATATATATATATATATATATATATATATATATATATATATATATATATATATATATATATATATATATTAGAAAACATAATCAGTGTATTGGATCTATTATTAATTATTATTTATTCATTAGTTATTATTATTATTATTATTATTATTATTATTATTATTATTATTTATTTTCTTTTATTTTTTACTTAGTGCTTTATTTATTTCTGCGTTAGTTGTGTGTTAACATTCCGACGCTCCCACAGCTCCGGCCCGCTCCGACAACTCACCGACTGCGATTTGCCAGCCTCCGACTTATCCGACTGTGCGCGTACTACACGGAACTGCAGATCCGACTCCCGACTACCGTACTCCAGGTTTCATGATACCGGGTGAACGAGCCGTTCCTACATATAATATATATGTATATACTATATATAATAGTAAGTATCACCTAGAATTGTATTATCTATTTTTGTACTTATATATATAATAATATATAATATATTATAATTATATCGATAATAATACTTTAACGTTTGATGTATCGATGATTATTGATGAGAATAGTTATTATTATGATATTATTATTATTATTCTGATTATTATTATTTATTGATTATGTATTGATAATGAAAGTGAAGAAGAAAGATAGAAGGAAGAGAAGAGAGAAGAGACGAGAGAGGAGAGAGAGAGAGAGAGAGAAGAGAGAAGAAGAGAGAGAGCAGTAGAGAGAAGAGATGAGAGAAGACAGAAGAGAATGCTTTAAAAAGCATTCTTCTCAAAGGTAAAATAATCAGATTTTTTTAAAGGAAAATATTTGTTCGCACATTCTAAAAGAAACCTTAATCTTCAGGGCAGTCCCATATAATATACGTATATATCTAATATATACTATAATACCTATTTATAGTATATTATATATATAAAAAAATGATATACGTATATTTATAGCCCTATATATATATGTATATAGTATAATTATATATAATTATAGGATATATATAATACTAATATAATAGGTATTACGTATATAAAGTGAGTCAGCATACATATATAATAAATAATAGTAGCAGAGCATTGTGTCCCATGACCTTGGCAAATATTGATCAAAGATGATGAAATTTGGTATTGCACCCTTAGATAACGTAACATCAAGTATAGAAGAGATAAAGTCACACACTGACCACATATTTGCGTTGGGCTGTGCCCCAAAAACCTTGGATATTTTGACATAGAATTTGTATGAACTTGGCATAGTGCTAATGTATCCTGATAAAGAAGGCAGGTAAAATGACACTAAAACGCCCCTCATGGGTGTGGGGCTGTGCCTCAAACTTGGATATGACAATAGAAGCGATGTTGAGTATACACCCTTCTTATAATTTATCCTTAAAAGAGGAGAGGAAGGGAAAATGACACTACGGCCCTTAGGTCATGGTGTGCTGAAGCTGAGCCCCAAAACTTTGTATATTGACATAGAACAGATGAAATTTGGTATACACCCTTCTATATATACATGTATTCTATGGTAGAAGGAGGTTACCTCCCGGTAGGTTCCCTTTTATAGGGTGCTGAGCCCCAAAACTTAATCTATTGATAGAACGATCGAAAATTCTTTATACCGTCCTTTCTTTAGGAGTCGATGACAGAAAAGGTAACAATGACACATGGCGCACCCCTCATTGTGTTGAGCGGCTGGTGCCACACAATCTTGTGAATATCGAGTCACTAAAGAAGCTGAACTCGGTATAAACCCTTCTTATTAAATGTAATCACCTCCGAGGAAGGGTATGTAGAAAGACGGTAAAGATGACACACAGCCCTAATGATGCTGGGGTTAGTAAGCGGCCAAAAACTTTTGGATATTGACAAGTACGGAACGAAGAAATTCTGGTAATACACTTTTCTTATACACTGTATCCTCGATACAGAAGAGGTAACGAACGGTACTCACCTCAGAGTGGGGGTCTGCCCTAAAAGTAGGAAAAGGCGACCCCCTAGAGATGATGAAACTTTGTATTATTATTATTATTATTATATTATTTATTATTATTTATTATTATATATTATTATTAATAATTCATTATTAATTATATATTATTTATTATTATTAGTTATTATTATTTAGTTTATTATTCTATTATAAACAATTCAAAAAGAGAGTTAGAATTCTTCCAAAAGAAAACGGTCTTAAGTCACGTTATGTGATGAGGAGGTATCTATCTTTTTCTCCAAACGCTTTTTCTAACGCTCTACATCACGGTTCTTCATTATTTTGAATAATGCACATGTAATTTCAGCAACAAAACCCATGACAGTCTCTTTCCAGTCACAAATTTTCCCCTCAAACCAACTTTTAGCTTCAGAACAATCACTAAAAAGCCAACAAGTGTGTACTCTCATTCGTGGTAGCAAGCGGAGAGCAAATTTCGGCAAAAAATCCCAAAAGTACAGTTGTGGTGATGAGTACAACAATCTTTCTTCTCCAAGACGCTTTTCCCCTAAAAACACCTACATCGCCGGTAATATCATCCCTGTACATTAGAGTCCAAAATTCAGCAAATTTTCCCAAAGTACAGTTTCTGATCACCTCATCAATTCTTTTTATTAAAGATTCTCTGTACTTTCGCCCACTCTTCAGTATATCCCTATAGTACTAAAAAAGTATGAATTCGGAAAAATTCCACAAATTTAAGAATTTTGAATCGAGTTTAAACCTTCGTCATTGGGACATTTTGAATTAAAGAATACCCCAAGGATTCACATTTGAAATCAGAAAAAATGTCATAACTGTCTTTGTATGAGTTCCCGTTTACTTCGTCTAATCCAATTTCTGACTCACACTGAATTCCACTGTTACTGACCTCCACATATGCATTCGTCTACAAATGCCAATTCGTCGCTATTTTTTTCCAAACAGATACCGAATTGGCAATATTCACGGATATATAATCTCAATATAATCAATTTCAAGAAGTTCCCAAACGATTGAAGTATAGATGAAGTGGCGGCCTCGTCCATTAGGCACTGCGGAACCGTGCAGCCCCTCAGAAAAAAAATTTCAGAACTAAAACCAAAACCTACTAAGGCAGCCAATTGTTACTCTTTTGCGCGCGCGCGCGGTTTACTATAGTAAATATAGGTTTTATATATTTATATAGTAATATATATACTATAAATATATATTAGTGATGTTGCATACTATATGATATTATTATTACTAAGTATATTAGTAGTATATATTATAGGGAGGTGACTGTAATTTCATTATTTATAGTCGAGATCTAGTTATACACTACGTTTATCGATATTTGGGAGTACTGTTCCCTAAATCGCACTATATCTTGTATATTTTTCTGTGTGCAATCGAGCCGCGCAGAGGATGTCTGGTCGTGAGCGTAGCGAGAGAATTTACGTTGGTAAACTAATGATTTTGATAGAAGAACTAATTTTTTTTCTTTGTTGAACTTTCACATTTATTCTCTCTATATTCATCGATAATTAATTGATTGTTTTCAAAAAACATTTCATTCGCATTAATGTAAAATTATATATATACTTATATATAGTAGTACTGATATATATATATATATACTATATTATTTATAGTATATTAGTATCGTAATATTATGTTCAGCAATTAGGTAAGTCATATATATTATATACGAATGATAGTAAACTCTACCAAGTATTAGTGGTAACCATTCATTATATACTATATGCTGTATCTGAGCTCATATATTACCGTGTATATAAGTATAATACGTAATATATATATATACTAGTACTAACATAATGATGTTTAGTAGATTACCAAATATATATATTATATAATAGCTAATATTTTTTTATTTATTTATTATTTATTTAATATTTATATCCAAACTAAGAGAAGGTAAACCCAGCATGACTATCCTCTTAAACCTATAGGTAGCAGAAAACTAATAACATAAGATGGCGAAATAAGACGTATGAAATCGGCTTTAGAGAGCCAGGCGATATTTTTTTTATTTGCTAATAACATATTTGGGAATCAGCGTATGAAATTTTTTTATTTTATTCAGGGGAGAATACACGAGACGCGACGTGTGGGACAGAAGGGGGGTTGCGAGAGACCCGACTCTTTGCATATCTTTGTGATTGTACCTAGGTAATTCGTTAGTTAACAAAAAAATCCTTTTTGTTTCATAAATGTCATACGCGGATTCCATATATGTAATTAGTTTTCTAGTATCGTAGTTGTTGGAAGATATTTTAAAGAAAAAAATCATTTTCACATACAAATTTCTTACGCTGATCTCGCATTATCATGTTTGGTAATTTTCCTGTATCTCTATCTTAGTTTTGAGAATGTATATTCGATGGCGGGGTACTTTCTTTAGTTTCTCCCTATAATATATATATATATGATATTGATAGTTATTATTATGTATATAATTAAATATATAAATACTAACCGACCAAATAGTAATATGTATAAGATCTAGCGGCCATAAGGAGTAATATATAATTATATAGTAATAATATACATATACTATATATATAACTTAGATATATATGGTACTAGACTATCAATATACTATATATATATGTATAATTATATATATTTGATAAATAACCTTTATACTTAATTATAATATACTATAATAATATATGTTTGAGCATCATATAGTATATATATATATAGGTATATAATGTAATAATTTTATATATATTATAATATATATAAAATTATAAGTATAAAAAGTACGTAAATGTATTATGTAAATATATATATATACATCACCATACTATTGCGTATTGTTTAATAGCAAGACTTGCCAGGCGTACGAATAACATGTCACATAAGGAAATTGGAATATTCATCATTTATCAGTTTAGTACCAATCAATCAGATCTAAGTGTAGGCTTATGTTTTTTTCAAATATCTTATATTACCCACCAGTGATGAATGGGTGAGTATGTTTCGTTATTGCACTTTGGTTTACATCTCAAGGAGTGGTTTTTTTTTAGAGTGAATACTGAATTTTATTATTATTATAGGTAAGAATTGATTGGTGAGATTATGTTCAGTTAAGATGTGTACAGTTTTATTCTTAGTTATAGATCTGTATTATTTCAAAGAGTCGGGGGGGGGGGGAGTTCCCGAGGCAGATCCAATTTAAAGGCAATGGTGGTAAGCACTTCACCAATATAAAAAAGAAATTTACATATATTATATATATATATACTATTTCATATTAGAAATAATGATACTATATATATACACATAATATATATAATGCTTTCATTTAGATAGTATATATAATATAGTATATTTATATATTATATATGTAATATAGTTTAATATATTAAATGAATTATTAAAACAGAGTATATAATAATATAGTATATATATATATTTATTATATGTATAACAGTATATTCTAACTCTATATAGCATAGATAACTATATATATAATGAGTACTAACACATATTCATATAATATTAAGAATATACAAGCAGCACCCCCTGTACAAGTAACCACGAAAGCCGGCCACTGGATAGAATGATAAGTGTATCATACCACAATGTCTACTTCTTCTTCGTTTCATATTACCGCGTTATTCTCGGTATATCCTTCCTGTCAAAGTTGAGTCTGGTCATATATTATTATAAGTTTCATTTTTATGTTTTTCAAATTTTTATTTTTTTTCATTTTGTTATTTTTTATTTTTTCCTTTTTTTTTTTTTTTTTTTTTTTTTTTTAAATTATTTGTTTTTCAAATTTTTTATTATTTTTCATTTATTATTTTTTATTACACCTTAATTTATTTTTGTTTTATTTGCTTAAGACCCCAAGATCTTTTTGTTGGTTTTAACTGAATTGTTTAAATGCTTTTCATATTTTTAAAACATAACACCAAATTGTGTACGTTTTTACACACCCTAAAACTTTCTAGTTTCTAGTACAAACTTTAAAATCTAAAAGAATGTTTTACGTATATTTCAATTTTATTTTATTTTTTAATCCAGAATGTGCTCTTTTCGATTTTTAAAGCGTAATTTTTTTCTAGCTAAATATATTTTTAACTTTACCTTTTCCAAACGTGCTTCATTTAACTACTACTTTTTATTTGTTATTTTTCCATGATTTTTTATGTTTATTTTAAAAAGGCATCCATACTTCTAATATCAGGAAGATTTAACATGTAGAGAACGGTGTTGCTTCTCGGTAAGCTGTTAATAGAGAATCATAATTTGCATCTTGCATCGTAAATTTGATTGCAACTTGAGTTCACTTGTCACTTGTTCTCTCTTAGTAATCAGTATTCTTATTTTAATACTTATCAGTTTGTGCAACTGATCCTTCAAATTGACTTTATTTATTTTAGTCCACTTGTTAATCCAAATTTTATCGTGTTCAATTAAATTTTTTTTTATGTTATGGAGTAATCTGTAAATTTGTTCTCAGTACTCTTTGTGTGTTTTACTTCCAGGTCAAACTCTAATACAAAACTGAAGTATCTTTTAAACATTTCATTTAAATTCCTTGACCCATTACGTGTTTGCAATGACTGAAATACGGTTTTGCAATCTGTGTATAAAGTTATTTCCTATCTTGCAACAAATATGAAAATTTCTTTGGGGTTCTCACAATTGACAACAGCTCTTTACATTAGGTGGTGTAATTTTTTTCTGGAGGTTTTAGAACAATACTAAAAAGCCAGAGAAGTTCCAGCCTTCTTTTTTTATTAATCAGGCACTGATAAAACTCTAAATCTGAATCATCAATAAAGACTAACATGATTTTATCTCATCAGGAAAACTCAACGCTCTAGAATTTTTCAAGACTAATTTGATGTTCCCAAATGTTTCCTCGCTTTATTCCATTTAATTTTTCCCTCACCATATAACTTCCTTCGATCTGAGGTTTTAGAATGCAATTCCTGAAAAAATATAAACTCCCTATGAAAGATCGCAACTGTTTTATCGTTCTACGTTTTGGTCTCTGTTTTGTAGAATAATTTTATCATTTCGGCATTAGGTTTTACTCCATCACTCTATATGTCGAAACCTAAGATGATAATTTCGCCCTGTCTCACTTTACTTTTATCTCCAATCAAAAGAAATTACAGTAGGCGAATGTTTTGAAAACCTTTCTAGGGTTCCGGCGTGTTCCCCTATATCTTTCGTTTCAATTAGCAAGTCATCAATATATCAAAAAATACATTTAAAATATCGAAGAGTAAAACATACATACATCTTAAAAATGCCGCTGCCCTTTTTAAGTGCCTTTCTACTATAATTTGATAGGATAACGACCCAAATGGGGTGTTTACCGTAACAAATTCTTTTTATGTTCGACCAGCGGGATATTATAATATATCTGGCGCAAATCGAGCTTCTTAGTAAAATATTTGCAGGCTTTTATCGAAAAAGAGGTTTCTTAAGTTTGGAAGAGAGTACCGACCTCTTTCAAATATATAGCTCATCAATAGTAAATCTGCGATTACTCTCACTTCATCATCATTCTTATTAACACATGGAAATTTTCAGGAGCATGATGTTCTTTTTACGACACCTGCACTCAACAGCCGTTGTATTTCCTCTTTTGTATTATATAAATGTTCAGGTATGCTCAAACTTTCACATTATTATAATTACCTCTTATTTTGTTTTCATACGAGAAACAGCTTCTAGTTATTTTTGTGCATTCTTAAGTAAAGGATTAGGAACTGATGCACGTATCAAGCCTTTTAAATTCTCATAATAATTATGGTCTTTTCCTTCATTACTGCAAAAAAAAATTTGGCATTTAAATCTCTTCTAAAGCGCCATTTATTTTTTCCAACGATTTAACTTTAACTGATTTTATTTTTAAATTTTCTTTATCATAAGGGGTTTCAAACAGAATCATTTTAACGAATAACTTAGATTGTAAAAATAGATTAAAAAGGGAAAAAGGGGAGACCAATTTAGATTGAGAAAATGTGCAGTCATGAAAAGTGAAAGCTAAATTTACCTTTCCATCTATATTATCTAGTATTAAATAAGATAGTTTTAGAATATTTTAATATAAAAAATTTTTAAATCTAAAATAAAACCATTTAAAACTAGAATATTTATTTTAACATCAGTTATCAGAACTTCAATCTTGCACTTCCGCCTGAGGCTTATTTGTCCATTAACATTCTCTTACCGTACACTGACTTTGCTGATGTCAGCATGTAATTAGCATGGCAATTGTCGAGTCAATCGTGTTTATCATGTGAGCAATAAAATTTTTACCTGATAACGATTTTTATTTCTTATTAAGTGTTGTATTGAAGATGTCGTGTTGTCGATATGTGAACATGTTTTCCCATGAAAGTTGTGTTCTCTAATAGCTTCATATGCCATTTTACTGCCACACATTGTATAGTATATTTAAAAAAATGTCCCAGAAGTGTTTAAATATCTTAACTTCTGCAATATTTGCGAAGAAGTGACTTTTGCCTTGAGAAAGTATTGAATTACTTCAACTGTAAAAATACATAAATTCTTATATTTCGAGTGTAAACTTGGAACCAGGAAAAAAAATAATAAACACCTCGCGTGTTCTTCACTACCTATTAATCCAAACTCAATGCATGGGTGCATTAATGAGGATTATGTCCTTTGGAGTACTCATGGTGTGGTGGGAGCCTAGTAATCACAGTACTAACTGTTTTTCCTGTACTATTCCCATTATTAATCCTTAAACACTGAACTGGGCTATTTCACTCATCCATTCATTTGAATCACCCTGTTTCTATTTGATATTATTGAGCTACACATTTGTGCTTCTCGGTACCTTCAAATAAATATCTGGCCTAGTAGGGGAAGGTATCGCGGTGTTGCTAGCTCACTTAGTTATTTAGTTATTCATCTTCAAAGTCACAAACACCCCAGTTCAGTGAAAGTGTTTTAAGGGATTTGCGAATTCCTCTATTGGATTTTTCATACGTTTTTAACAAACTTCGTTCTTGGAGACCCAAATGAGAGGTATGGAGGCTCTTACATCCTGATTGAAAGTGATTCAACTCCCAAGAGGAAATTTTCAAGATCTTCGTAAATACAGGGTTTTTTTTTTTCAATTTTCCATTTTTTCGATATTTTATTTTAGTCATCCATTTCAGTTTTAAATTTTCACTTAAATTTACTAAATTTTTCATTCAATGTATATAAAAAAGGATATAAAACAATGTACTTTGCTAACATTTAATAAATTTTTACCATAACTATTGTTTTTAATTTTTCTTATTATTGGGTATAAGTGTTTTTCAATCATAAAAAGAATTTAGTGTTTAAGGGTTGAAAAAAGTATGTTCATGAATAAAAATTCGAAACTTGTATACCCTAATATACCCATCGCAGTTGTATACATTTTTCAAATCAAAGGATTTCCTGTTCCTAAACTTTTGATTAGTTATTATGTTGTCTCTGACGAGGATAATAACAATGTTCTTCATACAACGAAAAACAGCAGCCAAGATCTTAATAAGTGCAGCCTATTTGCCCAGAACAAACTCCTCTAATAATAAGATTACAGAAGGCGAATTAGATGAACATCAAGGATTTCGAACTTCCTAAATATAAGGCAAGCCGTTTGGCATCCAAGCTACAACTAAAAATTTCTACACCACTCTGTGAAAGTGACTGCATTTCTCATTTGAAATAAAGAATTCGAGCAGCTCTTTACATCTAGATAGATTCAATGACTGAGACACATTCTTGATCAGTGGATACTATTTCATTGATGCTTCAAAGACAAGTCGTAAGGCATATGCTACCAGCACGCAAGAAACGTATCCAGATGTAAACACCATCAAGGAAAGAATAGAAAACAAGACATGTCACTGGGAATTTGTGGTGATCTCAAGATAATTGCCATTTTATTAAAACTGTATTAGAACTACAAACCAACTACACAAAGATAATTGTTTCCTGTGTGAATGAGAGTAGTATAGGGTGGTAAACTGACAGCCAAACAAAATGTTTTTTTCAAAAGCGTTTGATAGTCAAGAAATGTTTTCTTCTCCCTTACTTAAGAAGAATTTTGCTAAGGCTTTGGATGTGTAAGGTTCTGCATTCCCTAGACTTATCATCGAAAAAGTAAAAGCAGGCGTGCTCATCTGTCCACAAATCAGGCAACTTTATAAAGCGTATCAGTTGAAGTAGGGGTGAGTGACAAGGAGAAATCAGCGTGGAAATATTTTAAAAAAGGTTTCAAATGGCTTTTGGGAAATTTCAAAGCTGAAAATTTGAGACAACTTGTAGAAGATCTTATGCATTTGTACGCACAGCTGGTGTGCAATTTATCACTGAAAATTCATTTCTTGAAATTACATCTGAATTTCTTCCCACATCAAGACATTTCAGTAATAGAGTAATGCCATGTTAGGTGATTGTTGCAGAATGGTAAAAAAGCGATACTCCTGAAAAAATACAATAAATAGGTCAAAAGAAGAGCGCCGTTAAGGTAAATAATTTTGCATTCATATTTAATTGTACATATAGTTCTTGAAGTGCTATTATCTCAAAAATAAGAGCTAATCAACCGGAAACCTAAAAAAAAAAAACAAAGATTTCATTCAACTTTACCAAAAACATTCAGTCATCCAAAATTTGACGACCAGTGTAATTTACGTAATGCATAATCTTAACTACTTTTTCTTATCATACTAAAGGGTATTGGATTCTTACATATTCATAAAATGGCGTATGAAAACTAGGTAAAGGTTTTAACTATTTTTTTTTATTTTTTTTTTTTTTTACTCGACATGTCCCAGTGCACCGCATAAGAACATTTCTAAGCCAATTTTAATATAGGCTATTATTATTGGTAATTTGCCAATTTCGATATTAAACAATATCGGCTTATAAACATCTATGTTTCTTAATAATATTAGGAAATAAATATATAGCGCTTTCAATGAGAAAAAATCGCATTGGGAGAATAAAACAGTCTCCCCACAAAGGATTAATCCGAAAAATGCAAACAAAACAAAAATAAAAAAAAGCTTTTGAAAAACAAACCCGCAACTCTAACGCTCAAACTGACACTGAGTCAGAGGTTTATGCATTTGCCAACACAAAATATTCTACTTCATGGTACGATATTTTTTATGCATTTTCACCCCAATGAATTTATATTTAATTAATAATTATTAATTTAATTATTTACTTTTTTATATATATCATTGAATATCATCCATACCTAATTATAAGGTTATTTAATTACTTGTATATATATATATATATATATATTAAGTATATGATATAGCGATATATATATATATATAGCCTATATATATAATACTATATATATAAATATTTATATATATATATATTAGTATAATATATATTATATCAGTAGTATATAAAATATCCACACAAGGGCGTAGCCAGGGGGGGAATCGAGGGGAGCTGCAAACCCCCCCCTCCGAAATTATCCGGAATTATATTCAAAAGGCCTAATCAGACAAAACAACTAAAAATAGTTATCAATATAATATATAATTCTCAGATATTATTATAAATATTTTTGTACATATATATAGTAATATTATGAGCTTATAATATAATATAAGTATATATAATAGTAATATTATTTATATATAAGTATTATATAGGGAAAGTATCTGCTAAACATCTGTACATGTATAGTAATACTGATATATAATTATAATATATACTAATCATGTAGATATATATGATATATATATTATATATATATATATATATATACGTAGATAAATAGAAGCAGACTTCAGAAAATAAAATGCGAAGAATATTCAAAACAACTGGACACCATCCAATAATTTACAAAAAAATGTGAGAGGAAAAATAGAGAAAAACTTGTAGCCAATAATTGAAAACTAATAAATGAACTTTTATGTGGCCAGCAAGGTCTTGCATTACGGGGCTCAAGTGACTAGGAACGTATTGAATTATCAACTCCAGCTTAAAAATCCGACGGAAATTTTATGTATAGTTTTCTTAGGCCTTTCAGAGCAAAATCGGAGTGACCAGGTTTTTGAAGAACCACTTAACTTCTACCGTCCAAAAATTCAATGTGTCGGTCTGAAAATGAATACAGAAAATGAAATCGTCGATATGAATTGAAGCTCTTTCCATGGAGAGGTGCAATCCGAGGAGGTGCAATCTGTTATTCCGGTAATGAGTTTCTCTAAAGCTCTATACCACCACAGATTGTGTAAGTCAGCATTGTTTTAAATCCTATGTCTCAATCAGACTCTTCTAATTCAGCGCAAATATCGAAAACGTCTTATGGATACATCTCCTGAAATATGTATTTATTTAGAATCTAGTCCGAAGAGCACAAACCTTCTGAAGATAGAAATAAAAGTTTTCTAGTAACCAAAATAACAATAGGATAGGAGCAAAAAGATGTGCGAGACCAGATGATTTTTAAACAAAGAGACCTCTTGAGCCAATACTATGCGGTCAGCTGGAGAGAATAAAAGAATGCGCTGGTGAGTATCACAGGAAAGGCTACTCAATGTCGTTGTTAAATTTCAATCAGATAATTTGAATTTTATAATAAACCATTATACGTTTGAGAGGTAAATGTTCTTGAATAACTACAACCTTGTCAAAACAGGTTACAGAGTGTTCATTTTGAACATTGTCAGTGCAATCAAACCTATGAAGTGAAAGGACTTATCAACCTTCTTCTATAAAAAGATAGAACAAAATGCAGACACAGCGTTTAAAACAATATGGAGATTTTGGGACTCTGTTAGCCCCCACCTAAAATGGATCATAAAAAATTCTTAATTTTCAGACAATTTCGGATGGAGAAACAGCAAACCTGACAGCTTTTTTTGACACTCTAAAAACGCTCATTTTTCAAGTGTGTTTTATTTATTTGTGTCTGTAGTCATTGTTTTTGCGCTTTTTTCATTTTTACTTTTTCCGCGAACCCTAATTTTTTTGAGCATTTTTTCTTAAAATCAATCTTCTACAATTTTTTTTCGAAAATGAACCACACACACACATATACATAGAATACATTGGGGTTTCGCACAAAATTGTAGAAGTAGTTTTAATATGAAAATTGGGGCCAGCACTGTGTATATTTTCAAAACTCTAGCTTATTATTTTTTTTCAAATGTGCATGAAGCACAAATTTTTCAAAAATCCAAAAAACTACTTCTACAATTTTTGTGCGTAATAGACCCATCTATGTATATTTCAAGTTTGAAGTCATTTCGAAAAAAAAGAAGTTGAATACGAAAAAATGTCAAAAAATTAGGTCGAAAAAAATGAAAACGCCGAAAACAATTGACTACAAACACAGAAAAAACACTCCGAAAATGACGTTTAGCGAGGTAAAAAAAAGCCTGAGCGGTTTGCCTATATTCTCCCCATCAAAATTGTCTGATAAGTACCTTACAAGCATATTTAAAAAAGCATCCTCTTCTTTTTAAAAGACGACCTTCCAAACATTGCCCAGAGGATACACTAAGAAGGAGAGTGGTGTCTCTGGCAACTTAAATGGCTTCCAGAAAATGAAAAACCCAAAAACTCGATTGGTGCTTTGGCTAAGTGTGACAAGAGAAGGTGTGTCCTAAACATGCCGTACTTGCTCACTGGAAGTATCTTAGCAGTAATTCGCTGTATGCCCATCGCGCATACATGTAGAAAATAGTACTTTTCGACATTAATGGCGTCTGAAGCGTATTTAGCGGAAGAGTGTTGGAGAGGATACGCATTAACAGTTCTTGCTCTTGCTTTACTGTCATTTCATCGAGATCTCAGCACAGAAGTCAACAATGAAAATATTTTGAATCAATTCGTGGCATCAGTCAGACAAGGCAGGGAGAATCTGAAATTTGACTATATAAACGATGGTGTGTTCTTATGAAGAATAAACTATTACGTATATTATTATATACTATATATATTAGGTTAATATATATAATATAATAGTATAGTATATATTATATATGATAATACTATATATATAATATATATAAATATTATGAGTTATTTATATTTATATATCATATATACTTAATATTAATATATATATATATATATATAGTATATATAGTTATTCTACATATATATTTATATAATAATAGATATTATGATTATTTACTATTATAATAATATATTATATAATAGTATTACTAAATATATATATATATATATATCATACTAATATAAGTACTATATGCATATGATATGCATATATAGTCGCCATC
Source organism: Trachelipus rathkii (assembly GCA_015478945.1). Classification (NCBI taxonomy): domain Eukaryota; kingdom Metazoa; phylum Arthropoda; class Malacostraca; order Isopoda; family Trachelipodidae; genus Trachelipus; species Trachelipus rathkii. Next base: position 18,300 of record JABUQX010132205.1, read on the forward strand.
GTGGCTGTGTGGTCAACACACATACGCGTGTCAGTCTGTCTAGGGCGCCGCAGTTCAATCCATCGACACAGAGGGAATATTACTCAAAGGGGTTATTTTTATTTAATAGCCTTTGCACACTGCGGTGAGGTGTAGAAGGATCAGCAGTTATTTCTTATCAATCTATAATATATAGTAATATATATATATATATATATATAATCTATATTCATATATTATTAATAAAGACATTATTATTACTATAATTATCAACTAGCTACTAATTATATAAATTTAACTTCCATTTGAAAATGTAACCATCTTGCGAAAGTCGCAGCCCACCCCTCCGGAAAAAAAAAATTCCTAGCTACGGCCTGATATATATTATATCTAGTATATAATATATATAGTAGCTATATAATATAGATATAGTATATATATATATACTTATATATAGTTATAAATATAGGTATATGACTATATAGTATATATATATATATATCATATTATAAACAGCAATAATATAAACAAGGTTAAAGCTTACCCAGTATATATTATAATACTATATATAATATAATATATTTAACTATAATAAAAACAGTATATATATATACACATATTAATATATATTTCTATATATAATATTATATTATGATAATACCTATATTATATATTATACCTATATATATATAGAATTATTATTGTGGCGGTGTGGCAAACACATACGCGTATTCTTCGCGCTAGGAAAGTATCAATCCCAGCAGAGGGAATATTACTGTAAGGGGAATTATTTTTTAATCAAGTTTACGCTATTCATAAGACTGCGGTGAGCGTGTAGAAGGATGAAGCAGTTATCTTATCAATCTATATAATATATATATATATATATATGTCATAATATATTACTATAGTATATATAGTATATATATATATAAATATAATATAATAGAAAGAGTTAAAAAAATAATACACTAAATAATAATTTTAATAACTAAATTACTTATATATATCAATTTTATGATGTTCTTTTTAATGTAACCACTTACGAAAGTCGCAGCCCCCCCCGAACAAAAATTCCTGGCTACGGGCCCGTGAAGATATATAATATTTATTATATATATATATGTAATATTATTATAATTAATATAATATATATAGTATACTAATATATATATATCTTACTATATAAGTGATGTATCTATATGTATATATACAATATAGATTATATCAAACAGATAAATAATGCATAAAGTTACCCAGCATATATATAATATATATTATATAACTAAATATATATCTATATATACTATATAAGTATATATACTTTTATAATAAATATATATATAGAGCATATTTATATATAAATATAGTATAGGGTAGTAAACTAATAAGTTATACTATAAGGTATAGTATATATATATATATATATATATACTATACTATACATAGTATATTATACAGTACAGATCGACTATAGTAAGTTTTTATATATATAGTAGTATATAATAATATATATATAAATTATATATATATAGTATAACAGGATATATATATACCTTATAATAATATACGATTATATAAGTATTATATATATATTATACTATAGTATCAGATATACTTATAGGAAGATTATTAAACTACAAACCGGTATTAGCATGGTTTTAAAATATGCAAGTAATAATTGTAGAAGAGAGAGAGAGAGAGAGAGAGAGACGATAGAGAGAGAGAAGAGAAGATGAAGAGGACGAGAGAGAGAGGAGAGAGAGAGAGAGAGAAGAGAGATGAGAAGAGAGAGACGAGAGAGAAGAGAGATGAGAGAGATGTATGTAAGAAATTGAGTTGGACCCGCGAAACTAGACCTGCCAATATTCGTCTTTTCTTGCTAATTTTACAAACTGACTCCCTTTGACTTCTGAATTTTTTCTGCCAGCTGATGCCGCGCGAGGAGAGCTGGATTGTCAGGCCTCAACCACGCTATTTACAGATAGAACACCTAAGACAAAATAACTGTTTTAAAATAAAAAAAAAAAACATAGTAAAAAATGTTATGTTACTTGTAATTATTTGATTAATATATCAGTTCATTATTAAGGAAAAGCAATATAGGAAAATACTTGGGATAGGAGCCGGGTCCTCAGAACCTCCTATGGACACGGCTACGACACTAGCTATATAATGATATAATATATATATATATTATATATACGCAATGGTATATATATATATAAACTATAATATGAGTATATATATAATACTATACATATATATATATATTAATATTATATAGAAAGTTACTTAACGCCACACGGAATAGGGAGCTCTGATCAAAAAAAAAAATTTCAAACAGGTAGCCTCTTGATACACTAAAATAGATCGTTTTAGGAAGGCGAAATGAACTTTGTTTTCGCTGACCTGAACCTGGACCTTGACCTGACCTGACCTGACCTGAAATGCTCCAACCCTAACCTAACTTTACCTAACCTAACCTAACCTAACCTAGCTAACCTAACCTTAACCTTACTAAAAAGAGGATCATCGACTGTTGCTAACCTATACCTAAACCTAACCTAAACCGTAACACTAACCTAGAGGCTAATTTGCAGCTCCCTCAGAACCAACAAAAAAAAAAATGCGATTTCGCCCCCTAGAACATCTATTATGTATCGTAGAGGTTACCTGGGCAAATTTTTTTGATCCGAATCCCGTTCCGTGTGGGAGCGTTAAGTAACTTGTCCATTATAATAATATATACCCACTCACACGTAATATATAGAATAGTATATATATTATATATATATTATAATATGATATATATACTATATATATATCTATATATAATAATTAGTATATAGTCTATATACGTATATATATAATCACTAGGATATTATATAAGTAGCTATAATGGGTTAGTGCAAACACGATTTTAAGTGAAACATATGTTTTTAGTTTTGGTGTTGCTCTTGCTCAAATTTTTTCTCTAAAACGTAATTGAGCTTTATAATTGGCTCGAAAAAATGTGCACTTCTTTAATTCGAATGAAGTATAAAAGTGTTATTGCAATTGAAAATCCTGCACTGATAGATGATGAAACTATGCCGACTATCAATTTGGGATAAAAGCAGATAGTTATGTTCTTACGCTAGTACAGAATATATAATAGTATATCCTATATTATATATAGTAGATAGATATATTATATAATATATAGAATAACTATAAATATTATAATATATAACATATACTAATATATAATATAATATTATATATATCTATTTATATATATATAATATATTATATCATATACATATATATAGATATAATATATATACTATATTATATATAAACTTTTAGTGATCGCAGAATTTTATCTTCATTTCTTTAAGTTGGTGGAGGATGTTTGATTTTATTATCCGCGGATGAGGATGGGCGGATGCGGATGTTTAAATATACTATATAGTAATATACTATATATTATATATATAGGTAGAGAGGTAGAAATAATAGAGGTTATATATATATATAGTAAGTATATGTATATATATATAAATATTATATATATATATCTATAGTATATATCGAAATAACTACTATATTATCTATATATATATATGATAAATATATAGTAAATTGAGGGTTATTATATATATATATATATTCATACCTATATATAAAACTGTAATACACCACCATATAATAAATAATAGGTAATATGATTATATAATATATATATGTATAATTATAATAGTAATTAATTAATAAATTAATGAATAATAAAGTAATAGTATATATATATAATATAATATTAAATATATATATATATATATTAACTATTATATACTAATATATGTATAATATTATAAATATATATATATATATAATATTATAACTATATAATATAAATACAGAGTATTAAATCAGCCAGCTGAAGATATAAGATATCGGGTTTTATATAAATTATAGCTATCTATATAAAAAGTATAGATTATGTCTCGTCGTATTATGTACGGCTTAGAAAGTAATAAAGATAATATTCAGTATAATACTTTTATAATAGTTATATATATACCTCACTAGTATATAATACGTTTATATATATAATATCGATATTATATAAGCGTATATAGTAGATATATATATATCATATATCATATTAAATCAAATGAATACTATATATCACACATATATATAATATATATATTTATAATATACTCAATATAGTAATCTACACGTAATATATATATATTAATTATACTTCAGTTTTTTTAGCCACAATCTATTAATATAGAGTGTGTTACCAGGTACGGGATGGGGAGCACGAACTCAAATGGCGAGAGAGCGCACTTAGTGGCCGCCACCAACCTCTTTCCCCCAAACTCTACCTACCTATTTAAGTATATATAGATTTTACAATGGATCAATATAACTTTATACACCTAAGTATTCGATGAAATTCAAATAATAGGAAAGTTGGGCGAAGTCGCGTCAATTTTTTCTGCCTTTTGAATCTGTTTTTCTGTTCATCGTATAACAGGCCAAGCATGGCGTCATCGCCGAACTCCGAACATAATTGAAGGACAGGCCAAATATTCCTTGCAAGTCTTACTCAGCGTGGGTAAACAGTTTTGGCACCCTCCCCCCCAACAACAAACCTTGTTTTTTCCCCACCCAACCCTGGAAAAAAAATTTGAGAGAGAGAGCTAAAAAAAAAATCATGCATTTTAGAGCATCGTCTTGGTGATAGTTTCAATCATTTTTTGCACTACATCTTTGTATGGGCGTGTTTTCTTCATCACTATCGGACTGTAGAAATTCTTCCCAGGGAATCTGTTATTGATTTTACTTGTAGAAGGTGTTATTTCTGTAGTAATGTAGCATTCGTTTTTTTCCTTTTAAAATGGGTGGCGAATTAATAGACTGGTTTTCGGATTGAATGTTTTTCAAGCTGCAACACATAAGGATTACGATTTCATGATTCTAATAGTTGTTCGCATGAAAAAAAACTTTGCCCTAACAACGGGGATCTAAGTAGGCATGTCAAATACTATGAAAAGGGTCATTAATTTCCACAGAATCAAAACAGAGCGTTTTTCTAGCTCTATTTAATTAAATCTTTCTTCTATTTTAAACCGCGTCATCCCAGGTTCAAAATGCTTCCCTTAAACTTTGAAATTCAAGGTATCTGACATCGGAGACAAGAAGAACCTGATTTTGTTCTAGTAGTTTCTTCAAAATTTGTTTCTCAATAGCTTAAAATGGCAGGTGTCATATGATATCCTCATTTTCCCACATTAAATAAGATAATAGTTAACCTTTGGAATACAAGGCGTACGAAGCAAGAGGTTCTTTGAAAAAAATACTTCTTTCATTCATATGAAAGTATACCCTACTTCCAAGCGAGTTGGAATGTCTGTGATAACATTAAGATATGGATTTTCCAGCAGTTTTTGAATTTGCCTCAAACCCAATTTTCATTTTCTATTTCTACTTTTTCAGAATGTTCAGTAACTGAAAGTATTTTCTATTATAAAATTCTTTTTCCATAATTGGCGACAATAAACATCGCGCGCCAACCATCCGCAGGGCAAAAGAGCCGATGCCGGATGCGCAATGCGGAATCCTTTAATTCAATGTGCCGACATGTGGATGGCGGATGTTTACTCTGGCGCATTTACATATCTTATATATCAGTATATATATATATATAACGGTATAATATATATACTATATATATATATTATATATACTAATAGTACTATACTAGTATATATATATATATAGTTATATATATATATATAATATATGTCAAAATAAGATAATACAGGTAATATATATATATATATATATATATATATAATATAGTAAGCGTAATTGAATGATAAGTCCCTTGAGGTAATTTATTTTCAAAAAATGGGAAGTAAAAGATGATTTATTAATTACATAAACAACTTATTGGGCAAGTCACATCCACGAAACCTCCTTTTAATAAATTTTCTAAAGCTTAATACCGATTTTTTTTCTACTGTTCGCTTCTGACACTATTTTAGTGTGTATCCTTAATCCATATCTGTGGAAATTATGATATAATACTATACTATAGTATATCGTATATATATATATAGCCTAAAATAATTGATCATGAAAATGAAATGAGTCACAGGAGAGTTTACTCACGCACACCACATTGACTCCGCGTGTGCAGAAGTTAACAATAACCGGACTGCCTCTAAGCCGAGCAATAGGCCATGCCTCTACGTCCATCCACGTCTCTCTAAAAAAGAACAATTTGCAATGCGTAAGTTTTTAAACATGACATAACTCATGATCCCATACATTGCAGGAATGGTGTTAGAAATGATGGAGAATGGAGATGAGTGATGGGTGCCCTACCTATTCTGTGTGGCGGATGATTTGGTTCTGTGTAGGGTCGAATCTTAAGAGAGTTTGAGGAGATTGGTAGAGATTTGCAACATTGTAAAGGAGGGGTTTGAAAGTACAAGTAGATAAGAGTAAGGTTAATGGTTGTGAGTGAGTGACAGTCCTCAGTGTGAAGTTAGTTAGTATGGTGATGCAGCCTGGAACCAAAGTGTTCAGTTTAAAATTTTAGGGTAAATGTGTTGGATGAGAAGGAACGGGTGATGCCCTTTGATAAGTAGGAAAGTTTGTGAATGGCAGAAGGTGGCTGGTGGCAATTAAATCGTTGAGTGAATGACAGGGACTAAGTATTGAGGGCGCTAAGGGTCTTACATGAGGGTATGTTGTTTGCCTGTTGTTTATTGTAGACGTAGTCACCACATGGTCTGGAATACAGAAGTATATAGATATCTAAAGATTCAAATGTTGTTCAGATGGACAATCTTAGCGGGCGTGTTAGTTGTGACAAGAATTGATAAAGATGACGGGAAGAACGTATGGAGAGTTCTTGTGGTGCGTGTGGAAGAAAAGGGGTAAATGAGAGAATAAATGAAGTATGTGGGGATGTTTGGTCAATGTGGAAAGATGTGATGGTCGGTTGGTTTCAGCGGAATGTATAGTGGTGTAGCTGTGTTAAAAAATCAATATTAGAAATAATGAACGAAGAAGAAAGTGGATAGAGTCCGTAAAGGAATATCTGAAGGAGTGAATGGAGTTTTGCAAGGCCGAAGATAAAGGTGCAATGATAGGGAGAATGGCGGGAGTTTGTATGGGGGCATATGGTTATGGCCCACCTGGCCAAGGGAAATGAACCCTACTTTGACGAGTTTATGCCATAGTTGAGGGTCCGTCGCGGTCCAAGGAAGCTCTAGGGTGGATTTTCTGTTCTGTGACGAGTTCTCACTAAAATTAAATGGTAGCAGAGGGGACGGTAAGGCTGGGCTTTTTTACGACCTGTGTTAATACTCAAAAAGCTTTTTCTTTTCCTCGATGTTTGTAGCGCACCTTACCCCAATCTGGAAACAAAGGTAGATAAAGAAAAGAAAATAAAAGATATAGTATAATATAATTAATATAATATACTATAGTCTATACGCGCTCTGATATATATATATATATTAATATATATATATATATAATATATATATATTATATTACTATATATAGTAGTATATATTTATTACTTATATAATAATAATAATAACATATTGAATGAGTAAAAAAAAAATTTTAAAATTAAATGTTCATTTCTGTTTGTTGTTTAGTATATGTGGTACTTATTGACATAAGCAGTACGTTTGGAATGAAAGAAATTGTGCTCCACAATTTAGTCAGTATTTTTAATCGCATTGTGATATAGATAAGATCACTCTCTATTATTCGAAATTGTATTTCAATGATTGGTCGTGCTTGTATCGATACACATTTGTTCCGTTGTATAATTTTTATTCCTACAAGCTATCCGGGCAATTTAGAAAGGAAATCAGTTCAAGCCATGGAGTTTGTATAGCAGATTGAAGATTGTTGATGTGATAAAACCATTTAATGGAGAATCAGAGATAGAAGCATGGCTCCTGAAGTTTGAATGGTAAGTAACACAACTCAACAAAATACCAAAAAATGAAAGAGGTTCCTCTTTGCCGATGCTGGTGGTGAAGCGGGTTTGGCGGTTTCCTTGAAATGCCCGAAGAACAAAAGAGTTCTATAGAAGAGATACAAAAATAAAAATTGAGAAAGGATCTTCTGGAGAGAATCCCTATTGGGCCTCAGGAGAATCCTCTGTGAGAAGATAACATGGAAGTGGAATGGAGAGCGAATCAGCATGTGTAATTGTGACTAGATTTTGGAGGAGATTGACAAAGAAGCGACTGGGTTAGACGCGGAGAAGTAATTATAAAGAGAGCTATAGTGAATGGATTGCCGGAAAGTTTTTCAAGGGAAATCAGGGGAATGTTCAACGTGGAAAGTTGTAACATAGAACGAAACTCTTGTGAAGGGTGAAGAGCCATGTAGACGTCCAATGAGTCGTCAATATTGGTGCTGTTGCGCAGGAAGAATCTAGATGGAATGGAAGGTGAACATTTCAACACACAAGGGTACAGTGGGAGTTGTTTACTCGATGTGGAGGACTCATTTTACAAGAGAAATTGCAAGTTGGGTCTGTTTTTTAAAAACGATGAACAATCTAGCATGCTAATCAATGGCGGAGGCAAAGGACATTTTCGCGCGGGAATCGTAGTTTGGATTTCCGGGAAAAACGACTTCGGAGGGGGTTGTTGCGCCCGGATCAGCTCTCTGATTTCAAAGTCCGGAATTCTCTTAAAAAAATAACTAAATGCACAAAGATAGTCACGGGAGGTGGTGGATTCTGGATGCACAAGTCCGATAGTGAGCATTTTTGGG
>JABUQX010132206.1:0-7500 GCA_015478945.1 Trachelipus rathkii
TTATACTATATATATATATCTATCTATTATATTTTAATATATAATAATAATATATATATATATATATATATATACTATATCTACATATATATATATACTTAACTATATACCTATATATCATATATATCAATAATATAATATAATCATACATATATATATATATATACTCATATTATATATGATATATATGATATATTAATATATATATACTATACTACTATAATATATGTCCTATTTACTAAAAAGGAAATACTTATTATTTTATATATATACTATAATATTAATTTAATTAATATGAGTAAATTATCAGATTGTGAGTTTAATATTTATGAGGAAAAAGATGTTTATATTTCGTGTGGTGTGCGTTTATATTTAACCCAAAAAATACAGGGTGGTGATTTATATACTATATATATAGTTAGTATTAATAATATATTATACGATCGTAACTCAACAATAATATTGGCAATATACATAGATCGTTAATAAGTATAAAAGATACAAAATTTTTAAAATTATTAAAAATATTAAAAATATAATGTAAAGTATATATGAGCTCAGAGTAACGTTATACTCTATATTGTCCATAGAGGAAGAAATGTTTATTATAATGTGTTAACAATATCGTGAATAGACATTATTAAGGATCAGGTACTATTACAAATGGATCAAAAACTAAAGTGATATCAGAGTTAGTAAAAAATTCTGGTCGTTTTCACACCAATTAATTTATTTTTTACATATATATTCTCGCAATCTAACCTGTTTTAAATACTTATATAACATAAAACTTATCTTCCTAATCGCGCCAAACCTAAACCTATATGGAACGCCGGTATGCAGTAAACACTATATATGTTCACAAATATGGCTAACCATAATTTCTCGCTTAAGGGTTGCATTTTGAGAGTTCTTCTTTCGACATGTAATTCGTTATATATTATTTTATGAACCTTTCTTGCATATTCCCAGAAATTGGTAATGTCTTCTTTAGACGTTGGAATTTGAATATCAACCATTGATATATGACAACCGTAAGCATTTTTTTGCTGATCTTTGGGCCAATAGCACATTGTCCACATTCTCAAACCGGGGAAAGAGCAAAGTTTAGCAAATAACTACTGAGCCATTGTATTAACATGTCACGCATACAAGCTTTTGGTGGGAATGGTGGTAAACACGTTTGCTCTCGACACTAAAAAAAATCCAGGAGTTTTCTCCCTTCCAATTTGGTTAATAAACGTTTACCTCTCAATTGGCTTCAACGTTTAGACCATGATATTCAAAAAAACTTTTCACGTTTAGTAAATGTTTATAACTAGGAGGAGTTATTCTTACTAATGCTTCACCGGAGAGAGCTAGAGAAGTATGCGTCACGCGAGTAGTAGCTTATTGAGAGATAAGAATGAGAGCAGAGTCTCGGCCTGGAAAAGAAAAAAAAAAAGAGTAAGTGAGTGTAGAGTAAGTTTTATTTGATTAGATCATATAGAAGTTCAATAGAACAAGCAATCCCATCCAGTGCTATTTGCCCGAAAATCAAAAACAAAGACCATCTTCCGTCAGATTAAATCGACAGTAAATGAGAGGAAGCTACATGAGTATAATATATTTTTTCGATAAATCATAAATAATAGAATATATAACTATCATTAGGAGGAGATGATATGTAATAAATCTTCAAGTATATTAATACATTAATAATCTACATAGAATTTATATAAACTAATAATAAATAAGAAGCCATACATGTCAATAATAATACATCAAATATAATAAATCACACTAAATATATATGAAATAATAATACAACATAATATAGACTAAAGTAAAATATAATACTCTATAATTATCCGAGAGTATAAAATAATAGAAATGATATTTTAATAGTACATTCGTGTAATGCGATAATTTAAATTAAAATAATAATTTAAATATAATAATTATATAATAATAGTAATATATTAAATATAATAATAATATATAAATAATAAAATAGATAATAATAATCAATGAATACATTACAATTGTAAGAGTATTTAATAATAACCTTTTTACATTTAATCTTCTATGGGCCTCATAGAAAACTAACATTTTGGGCCCAATTTTTTACAAATTGTTTTAAGTGTTAATAATATTTCGTAATACTATTACATAAAGTTAGTATTAATTAACATATGGTAGCTAATGATAAGAACGTTTTAATTGACTATTTTTTAGATAAAATATAATAGTAATATAATATAATTTATTGAATTTCACTGATTCTAATAGATATCCCCAATGTTATGTAAATTCCTATATTTTCTTATTATTAATTATTTACTAATATATTTATCTGTGATAAGATCCTAAGAATGGAGAAAATGTTAATTATAACTTAATCTACTTTTAATAATAATGAGAAACAAATTCGTATAAATAGTAATTTTAATTCGTTGTTTTCCATGTACAACGAGACAAATTATATATATAGAAGCTATTTGCGGCTCATGCGCTATATCTATTATAATACAATCACTTAAGGTGTACCAAATAGCCTTGTAAATACCTCGTAAATACTATGAAAAATCGGATTATCTGCCACCTGCACTTATCAGCTACACCATCTCATATATATAATATTATAGTATATTTAATATAGGTACGGTACTCTGAGACGATTAACTATTTATGATTGGATACGTAGTTACTCGAATATTTAATAGTGATAATATATAGATTAACTGTATACCGTTGACGATTCCCTCTTACTACCGATAACACGCCGCGCCGTAATCTATTTTTTGTCAAACGAGATATTATAAGTGAATTACGGCGTTTAAACTATATATATATTTCTCATTATTAATTAATGGTACTATATATATGGTGGCCTCCTGCCAACTATAACTATTTTATGTCACTATAAATCTACTAAACCAAATATTTCTAGCGTTCGGTAACCAAATAACCTCATTAATACCTACCCTACCTATATATATATTCATATACACTAGTATAACCATATGATGGATGCGTATGTCAATGTATAACGTATGTATATAAAAGCTCTAGGTTTTATGTGCGAGCTACTACTGGCCCGGATCTAGGACTTCTTGTTTTTATCCTCCAGGGTTACCAAAATAAAATTTTTCTGCATTTCAGAAAATAATTACTGTTGCCGAGTGCTTCTCATCGCGTCTCTTTAACCTGTCTGGTGTTAAGAAAATACGCCCTTATTTGAAACTCTTTCTAACACACTCGGCCGTGACGAGCCATGAGCCTTAAAAAAAAAAAAAAAACCGATTTTACTTTACAATATATAATCCTTGGGCAACCTCGCTTTTTTGAGTGGCCTTCCCAGATTTTAATTTAATTTTATCCCAAATTATTTTGAGATTGACCCTTTTTTTGGGTCCTTGACCTTTTTTATTTTTCCGACCCCAATAACGGCCCCCTTTGGATCCTTTACCATCAAGGGTCGCATTGTGTGAGACCACCCTGTATTCGCAATTTTTTAGAACACCTGTAAACTATTCACTATATTGATTGAGAACATTATAACCTAATCTTTTTGAGTAGAAAAACGACAATAAATAAACTACACCTATATATTTTTGAGAAACACACTACTACATACTCATATGAGATAAACACGGCATCACCATATATAATCAAAAAAGGGCCCGACTCTAAATATTATTTTAAGAGACTACTACTACTACCCCGTGGTGCGGACTAATAACCCACTCCGTCTAAGGATTCACGGATAAATTTTATTTTTGGCAACCTTAATTTCTTGGCAAACCCTTCGAAGACAGGGTTTTGCGCCAAAAGCGGTTCGCGTCATAAGCTACACCGTATGTATATACGGTTAATTGCCTATATAACTATAGCCCTATTATTAGCGCGCGCCTTATATTTTTTTTCGATCATTGGGCCTCACTTTTTTGCTTCTCACACGAGCGGTAATTTTTGACTCTTGTTTCATTTAGGGGCTCTACCCGGCCCTATTTTTTGATGTCTTTAAACCGTTTTTTGTCCTTCCTTTGCCCAACCCTTTGCTCCCAAGCTTGACAGATACCATGGGTCCAATTTTTGACATACTACATAGGTACTTTTTTGGTCCTTCATCCTGAGGGTCAATTTTAGAGACTCAACCACGGTATTATCATTGTCACTAGTAGCTACCTTTAGGGGCTTTAAGCCCTTTTTTGATGTCTTAACAGTATTACTTAGTATTTTGAGACCTATAACCAGTGATTAACTTAGTCCTTGACCTCTAATACTTCGACCCACCTCTTTATTATCTACACACTATGCGCCGAGCAGTACGAATCGGGGTCATTAGGTATATTTGTTATTTTGTCTATTTATTATATGGTTTATTTTTATTTTTGTTTTGGGTAGCTGCCTATAGCCACGCTAATAATTTTCTGGCCTATCACTTAGTTTATATTATATATACGTATTATACTTGATACGCTATATACTAGGCCTCACATATACTATACTTAACGTCCTATTTCGTATATTCCATTAAACTTAATTGAACGCACTATATATATAATTATATTGTATGAAGTGAGGATCTATTCCTAACGTTGAAAAACTTCTCCCCAATATCATCATGAATTATATATACATCAATATATAATTAATTCACACACAGCTTACTTTTATATACTCCTTTATATATAATAACTTAATATATACATATATATAACTATAATATAAAAGATCCGGAGTGGCTGTTGCGCGGTGATGTGACTTGGCGTAGCGGAGCCGAAGCGGTGTATACAGATTTACGTAAGGTTGCATATGTCTCACTGAGACTGATAATATACTATAATTTAAATATGCGGGACTTAAGTATCAGGTGTCAGATCTATTATTAGACTTGTATAGATAGCTCGCGTCACGACGTGAGTTAGTGTTAGAGTATACAGATATATATATATCAGTTATATATATTAGATATACCTATATATAATATATATTATATATATATATATACATATATATATAATATATATTTAATATAATTATATACTATAGTATATATTATCTATATAATATATAGTAACTATTATATATATATATATTATATATACTATATACTCTATATATAATTATAGTAGTAGTAGATTTTATTATTATGATTAGTAGCTATTTATATATATTAGCTATATACCAATTAATTTGTTAATTCAAGTACAATATAAAATAATCAATAAATAATAATAATAATAATAATAGATAATATGCTCTATGTAATTTTATCACTAATCCCCACATGAAGTGAAAAAAAAAATAACAGATTTTCGAATTTTTTAAACTTTTTAAACCTGACTAATGTTATATTAATTCGTTCATAGAATTGAACAAGAAAGTATTTTTGGCAAAAGAGTTATTTTTCATATTAAAATGGACTGCGCTAAGGGTCGCTAGTATGTGTTCAGCGTCTTCGAGCAAAGAATTCTTTTACGTATCCTAGGAACAATATTTTACTACTCATCAGCTTGCTACATCTTATTTCTACCGAAAGGAGCGCACTACTACTACTACTACTTACTACTACTACTACTCCACTGGGCACTAGATTTACGATTCTGACTTGACTTGACTACGTAACTACTATTACTATTGGGCTTATTTTTCACTATGACTACATTGGACTGATTTACTATTTCGACTATTAACGTATTTAACTATTACTATTCTACTAATTACTAATTACTATTTTATTAACTATTATAATAAGTGAAAATAATAATAATATAATAATAATAATATAATAAGTTAATAAATTATAATACATTAATATAATGAATAATAATAATAATAATAATAATAAATAATAATTGAAGAATAATAATAATAAATAAATATCAGATACCCTCAAACCCGCACATTGCAGTCAGAGAGATTTCCTTTGTTGGAACTTTAAATGAATGGGGAACACGCAACGTTGTAACAATCTATTTATGGAGTCAAAATATTCAAGGAGAAATAATTTTTACTTTCTCAAATTTTAATAAAATATTTTTTTTAAAAGAAAAAAGGTTTATTTAAGGTAAATATTATTTTTGGGAAAATTTCTGCTTAATTATGCCAACAACAAATAAAAAATAAAATAAAATTAAAAAAAAATAAAAATAAAGGAAACATAAATTACAGCACTTTTTAAAAATTATTTTATATTTTGTAGGTAGAAAGCAAATTAGTTGATATCATCTAGTCCATTCCTCATTCTTTGTGAGAACCTTCTGTCAATATAATTTAATTTCGAAGGAAAGTTGCTTTTAAATGTTAACAAAATTCAATTGTAAAGAGTAAACAAATATAAAGTAAGACGTCTGAAATGATTGATAACTCCGATTTAGTTTTCTTATTTTGGAAATATCTGATCTTTTTTCAAATTTTGTTCTTTCAAAAAACAACTTTTTCTGATTTTATTTTCACAATTAATGAAAAAAAGAGCTTTAAATTTTCAATGCTTTTAAGAAAGGGTATCTCAGCAATGAAGTTATTATAATTTCAAAATGAGAAAAGCCCTCTTATTTGGAAAACTTATTTTGTATAATAATTAATGAATAAGTAAATTTCTTTATATGTTCATTATTCCATGGACAGTGTTCCACTAGGAAAATCCTAAGGATTTTTTTTTTTGATTGATAATTTCTTCTCACGCCAAATAAAATGTCTTGTTATAATGTCTGAATTTTATAGTAGCGAACTAAATAATGAAGTTTGTGAGTTATTTAATAATCAATAATGTAATCTAGCGATAGTTAAATGAATTAAAACCTATGAAGAGGACTAAAATAGCTCTAAGTTCGGGAATGATTATTTTTAATGCGGCTAAAATAAAAGCTGTGAGAAAGGAAAATGAGAAAAGTGTTGATTAGAAAAACGAAAATAAGAAATAAAGTGGTGTTCTTTGTCTTTCAAATGAAAATGGGGAAATTAATTTTTTTTAAATTTTTTTATGACATGAAAAATTAAAGGTAGAAATTAATAGTAATATAAATAACTAAAGGGTAATCAGAGTTGAATCTATAAGGGCGTATCATAATTACATGAACAGAAGAGGAAAAAAAACTTTATATATAGAAATTTCATATATAGAAGTACAAATGATTTAACGGCACAAGTAAGAAATTAGGAAGAATGCCATTTGATAAAATAGTAATCTAAAATGGATTCATAAAAGTAAAGGAAATCGAGAATTCAAACAATAAAGCGGTCGGGAGATAGAGATGAAAATTTGAAGAGCTTTTTTTTGAATAAAGGAGAAGCAAAGGTGGAATCAGAATGTCGAATAAAAAAAATTACTCAATAATTGAAATACATTTTGTTATGAATAAAACAAACAAAACAATGGGCCTCTCACTATATTAATAGGAAGGCTATGTTTTTTTCCAATGCTGGTTCATTTCAACCGTTTTAGTTGCTAGTGTGTTTCTGATTCATTTTAAGTATACGGTGTCTGATGAGAAGATCATGGTGCATTGGTGT
>JABUQX010132206.1:12500-22655 GCA_015478945.1 Trachelipus rathkii
GCCTATGGTAATGTCATCCCCGTAGGTTGTTATGTTTATGTGGTCTGTTTGTTGTTGTGGGAGGTCGGCTGTGAAAAGGTTGAAAAATGTGGGGGATAGGATTACGCCTTGGGGTATCCGTTGTTGATGTTTACTGTTCTGGATTTTGTATTTGTTTGTTTGTATTTGTGCTGTTCTTTCTGATAGGAAATTGAAATCCATTTCTTTGAATTTAATGAGGATATATGATTTTGTTATTTTATGGATTAAGTTATGTTTAGGTACTGTGTCGAGCTTTGTTAATGTCGATTGCTGTGATTATTGTTTTGTGAGTAGGGTTTTGAGTTTAGGTCGTTGATTGTGGGTTGAGATGATGTGTTTATGAGTGCAGTGGTCGTGGTTTGAAACCGTGTTGGAGGCTTGTGTTTGATGATGTGTGGAGTTATTTTGTTTAATATGGTTTTTCTAGTAGTTTGTATAGTGTTGATAATAGAGAGAGATGGGGCGATACGATGAAGGGTCAGAGGGGATACTTTCCTATTTGTTTTAGTTTTTGGTAAAAATGACAGCTTTTTTTCAGATAAGGGAATGAAATTTAAGCCTGGCGGAACTGTTGTATATTTGTATAGTGGGTTAAAGCTGTGTTCCCTAGGTGTTTGAGGTGATAGTTTGAAATGTTGTCTTGGCCAGCCAGTTGCAGGTGAGTTTTTAATTGTCTTTGTTATGGTTTCTAAGTCTGTTTTTGTGGTTATTTCTATTGTTGGGTAGTGGTTGAGTTTATTTTCTTGAGAGCTTTGATGATTTTCCTGTTTTGAGGGTGTGTGGGTTTTTGACTCTGCTTTGCGAAGTGGGTTCCAAGAATAATTGCGTGTTGTTTGGTGGATATATATATATATATATATATATATATATATATATATATATATATATATATATTTTTTTATATATATATATATATATATATATATACCTATATTATATATATATATATATATATATATATATATATATATATATATATATATATATATATATATATATATATATAACATATATATATATTTCTTCTTATATATATATATATATATATATATATATATATATATATATATACTATATATATATATATATATATATATATTGGTATATATATATATATATATATATGTTACGTTTTTATAATGCTAGTTCTATTCTTCTATTTTCTTGATCAAATAAAGCCATTACTTTTTGATAGAATGCACTGGTTTTTATTTTTTTTAAGAAGTTTTTTCACACTAGATATTAATGCTAAGCAGGAATGTCTTTCACTCTCCCTGCGCATTCGTGCGTAGGTATAATTCAGCTTTTAAGTTGAAAATAAGCTCTCAACTGCGTCACTGGTAACAAGAAGGGTCAATGCCTAACTCCGCTGATTTTGTAAGCTATTGCTTCACCTAATTCGTTATTTTTAAATAACAAGTAATAAATTGGTTTTCCTTTCAAATCTTCATCAATCTACTGTAAGAGCTCATTTTTCAAGGAGTGACTGTCAAAGAAGGGGTCAATGATTTATTTAAGGGCAAGATCAGGAAATCTCTTCTTATTCACTACGTGTTTCGTTGGATCTAAAAGCTCGAGGAATTTTATATTCTTTAAGTTATGGAATCCAATTTCAATTGCGCTGGGTTAGGGAAGCTTAACTTACGACTTGTGATCAAAATTCATCAAACTTATCTCTTATTTTAAGTTGATATCATTTCATTTATCTTACTCAAAAAATAGGATATGTCATAAATCTTGTTTTGTAGAATATCAAATATTACATTTGTGTTTGGAAAAATATTTGCATATAAACTCAACAAGAAGTTCAAATCAAAATCTTCCAGATTACCTAACAATGCTTGGGATCATGTATAAGATTTCCGTGTCTAGGTGAATGAGCCCTACTTTATATTGCAAAACAGTTTCAACAAGGCAACTGTTATAATTCCAACGCGTAGGTGCTACCTTCGGAAATCTCTTCTTAAGCTCTGTGTCTAAACGGCACACACGCTTTGTTGACTTTGAAAGAATAAAAAGAAAGATTTAAGTTTTGCAAAGAATCGACTCTATTCGTTGATCTTCGTTAAGGATTGAGACAACACTAAAATCAATCTATGTGCCCTACAATGAATGAACATAGCTTTTGGATTCTTTTCTCTTACTTTCTTTTGAAGCCCATTTAATTCACTTGACATCATACTTGCCTCATATAAGTTGCGCAACAGTTTCAAACCAATATTAGTCGTCCACTAAATTGAACACAATTCGAGATATACCTAAAGCAGTTCGATCTGCACTAATATTCGTAAAACCTAGAAATCTTTCACAAATTGCACCATTTTTATTCACATATCGCACCATTTTTGAAAGCACAGAAGTTGTTTTAACATCGGTTGTTTCATCTAAAATAATAGCCACATACCTGGAATCATTAATTTCATTCCTAATTTTATTTAAAAGCACTTATCATGCACAATCAATATGATCATTTTGAATTTGATTTGATAGGCCAGAAAAAAACATTAGACTGCTCTAGATGAGATTCAAGTAAAGGATCATATTTCTTAGTTAAATTTATCAATCTCACTTAATTACCTAGATTAGCAGAATCTGCTTGACTAGACATGACCTCTAAAGTAGTTCTTGCTCACCGAAATAACCTTACTACACCAATTAGACTTTTTTCTAAAGACGTCTCTGGTACGATTCGCTCTTTCATTGTGCATTTCACATCAATTTGTGTTGATTATTTAGTGAGAATTGATTCGTGTTGATTTTCCAAGTCTTGATAAATTTAGTACAGAAATAAGGTGACTGGTAGAATTTTTATGTCTTTCAATCGCCTTATGCATATTATTCAAATCGTTAAATCCGTTTGAGTTCCACGTTCCTAATTCATTTTTAAATAGTATGCACGGCCAGTAAAACAATTTCTTCATTTGAAGACATCCGATTAGCCAAGTGTTTTCTCATACTGACTTACATTGAATTTATTTGAGAACGAATGATTTTGCTTGCGAAGTTATGCGAAGGTCTGGAATACTACCACATTTTAAAATCTTTTCTTTTTCGCCGTAACATAAAACACTGAATTTTGTTTTTAATAGGTTTTCAGTTACAGAATTACATTTGACTTTCAGGAAATCAATAACATTTGATTTTGAGTAAAAAATATAAATCACTTTACAGATATAAAATTTCATTTTCAAAAGAGTATTTGACTTCTTGCACATATGACAGAATGAGACTATTCAAGTACCTATTTGTAGATATTATGGTCCAAATTATTAATATATATATATATATATATATATATATATATATATATATATATATATATATATATATAAATATGCTATACACAATATATATATATATATATATATATATATATATATATATATATAATATATATATATATGTATATATATATATATATATATATCGAGCAGGCACCCCCTCATTTAGGGGTAGTCCGCTGGCGCACCTCCGCACCTCGAGAGGCTAGCGTTCCTCCGCACTTATTCAGACCATCAAACCTCCGCTATCGCAAGTCCTCACGTCCGCACGTCCACACGTCCGCACGTCCGCACGTCTTCCGATAATAATGTGACTTCACAAAAGGTTTTAATACTACATAGTCTATATCCTTACGAAGAAAAAATATTTATAATATTATATGAAGAATTGAATGAATATTTACAAAATCTCAAGATTTTCCTCTTCCTCCTCAATGTCATCTTCAAAGGACAAGAAATCCACCTTTCCAAAAGATTAGCTGCTCAAAATTAAATGCAGTAAGGCTGACCTCTTTGCCCTCAAAATTTCCGCACCATTACTAAATATTCGCTCTACAGCAGCAGAACTAGGGAGAGGTGTATTATATTTATGAACAAGTTCAACAAATTCTTCCTATGCTGAAAGGGAAAGATGTCCTTAGTGAGAGGAGTGCTGGTGTTAGTTCAATTCCAGCAGTCCATTGCTAATTTAAGGTCTCACCTAAATCATTCTGCCTCCCTTCTGAAATATTTTTGACCACCCTGTCCTCCCATAAGAAGGTCTATTTCATTCAAGACTTTAGTAGAATAATGAAAGCCTCGACGCCTGCAGGGTCGATGCTAATGCTACAGTATCAGCTCGGTAGCTATATATATATATA
Organism: Trachelipus rathkii; assembly: GCA_015478945.1. NCBI lineage: Eukaryota > Metazoa > Arthropoda > Malacostraca > Isopoda > Trachelipodidae > Trachelipus > Trachelipus rathkii. The sequence goes on from JABUQX010132206.1 coordinate 16,663, forward strand.
TATATATATATATATATATATATATATATACTATATATATATATACCCTTATATATATATATATATATATATAACACATATATATATATATATACTGCTGCTACTACAATATATATATATATTTGGAGTTTACAAATTGATTTAGATATTGCCATAGTTATTATAGTAATAGCTATAATTAGTGGAACTATAGATGGGGGTAATAGCCATTCAGTCTATAAAATCAATTTAAATGTTATTTATTATATATGAATTTTTCCATTAAGGAGGGTTGAGGGTGGTTGGAAGTTTGGTATTAAAAAACAATAAGTCTTAGCTAAAGTATAATTAGTTATAAACTTAAAAAATAAAAATTATATTTCTTTTATTCTAATAAGAATTCTTAATAGGTAAACTATACTTTCATTTTCAAAAAGGTGCGGAACAAAAAAGAGCGGAAACTTTTTTTTGATCCGCACGTGCAAGTCCGCTAATTTCGTGACGTCTCCGCACCTCCGTTAGTCCGCACCTATTCTGGTAGTCCCCTCGGAGCGGACTAGCGGAATTCAATGGAACAAAGAACGGAAGTGCCACCTCTGATATATATATATATATATATATATATATATGTAACTACTTATATAACCTTATATATATATATACTATTTATTTATATATATATATATATATAAATATATATATATATATATATATATATATATATATATATATATATATATATATATATATATATATATATATATATCGAAGGCGACTCGTCATTACAATTATAGATCAGTTGCATCTAGACAGAACACACATAATTATATATATATATATATATATATATATATATATATATATATATATAACTATATATATATATATATATATATATATATATATATATATATATATATATATATATATATATATATATATATATATGCTAACTCTTCTTTATATATATACATATATGTATGGATCATGTCGATTATCAGCTTCCAACCTCCATATATTAAATATACATCGATTGTATGAATTCGAACACATTTTTGAAAGTGAAGTATTAAAATGCCTAAAGTCAAATTGAAACTTTAAGTATTAAAGCAGCTTCACTCCTCTACAAAAGTATATAAAAAAAAAAAGTTCAAATCTTTGTAAACTAATTAAACTCATGGGCTAACCTTTGCTTATGTATAGTTAAAATCTATTTAAACTAACTAAACTCTAAGATAACCTTTATTTAACTGAATTTATATATAATGCAATTTATTTTGTATTTATTTATCTTACTCTGCATTAAAAAAAAATAAATAAATGAAACAATAGCCCTAAGAGAGCTTTCAATACTTTATTTGATTCATTGATTAAAAAAATTGAGCTAGCTTACCTGGAGGCAGGATAACGACATAGGCCATATATATATATATATATATATATATATATATATATATATATATATATATATATATATACTATATATATATATATATATATATATATATATATATATATATATATATATATATATATATATATATATATAGATATATAGATAGATAGATAGATAGATAGATAGATAGATAGATAGATAGATAGATAGATAGATAGATAGATAGATAGAGAGAGAGAGAGAGAGAGAGAGAGAGAGAGAGAGAGAAAATTATAATACTAATAAAAGCAAGAGATCTGACAAACCGCACACAAAAACATATTCGTTCGTTCGCCGAGACGTTGAATTATGGAACATGAGAGTCTAATTTTCCGAATTGTTTCGTATTCACAAATTTGAATTTCAGTATTAAAAACAAAGCGGTTGTTCTTGATATGCAACCGCAAGTTGTAGGTATAAAGCGTCCACGCGGTCATATTTTCACACACATTTTTCTCCTCAAAAATGTATAGGGCATGTTGGTTTGACATTTGGACTAACTAAAATTTGATGACGTTTTTTTCATTAAATAATAATAAATTAGATGTTAATATGATAAGATGCAATTTAATTTCTTTAATATTTAATCCTACTAAAAAAATTAAAGAATAAAAAAATAATAAATAGTTGCACACTAACTGCAAGTTGTATAAAATGGTGGTTGCGCAAACGCCCAACAAGGCCACGAGAGGCGCCCTGATATATATATATATATATATATATATATATATATATATATATATATATATATATATATATATATATATATATATAATATATATATATATATATATATATATTCTACCTACACAATCTCCCAGGTAGGACTTTCGCCCTGTCAGTTGGGCCAGCATCTTCTTTCCTTTGGCCTCGAAATTCTTGATCCTGGAGCACTCTAGAAAACTCTTTCTCAGCCCAATGGTTTTCGATGCTAGTCCTTGAGTTATATACTCCAGGTAGGGTTTTCACCCTTTCAATGAAACTAGCATCTTCTTCATTTGGATATATATATATATATATATATATATATATATATATATATATATATATATATATATATATATATATATATGTATATATATATATATATATAACTATCTATACTATCTATATATATATATATATATATATATATATATATATAAATATTATGTAGTACTCCATTATACCTTTATATAAAAATTTTTATTTATGTTCGTACTTATGCTAAGATTTGCGAGACAGAATTTTAGCATAAGTCGAAATGAAATAATGTATAAACCGTCCTGTTGAGATACTCTTCAGTCAGATACAGAGTCAGATAAAATTAACAATAAGAATCAGAAGAAATAAATTCACTCAAGATACTCTCTCCAGAAATCCTCCCGGCAAGAGAGGTAAATTTCAAGGAAAGGGCTGCGACTCTGAATTTCGATCACAAAAATTCTCGCTAAAACGAAGAGTCAGAGACAAGGGTGGAAAACTAACTGGAAGAGCTGTGACTACCAGTTCACCTACAGAAAGTATCTCAACGGAAGGAGTTTATTACTTCTTTTACTTTTGTTGATATCTCTACTTATGTTGAATAAAAACATAATTACAAATATGGATCTCTAATTACCATCCTCTTATATAAGGTGCTTGCTCACAAAAAGAAGAACCAATTTAGCAAGCAGCCCTATATAATTGGTGAACCGCGGAGAAGAACACCCAGAACTTCGATCGCCTTCTGATAACCAAAGAAAAACGAACAAAATGAAGAAAAACTACAATAATGCAAAAATCCCAATCAGAACACTCGGAGAAAATGACTCAAGCAAAACGAACATTATCGATACTAGACTTCAATTTTCATTTCTAATTTTGGTCTTCACCTTTTCACAACTATCACAGTTCGAGGATTCATCGCTAGACATATCAAACCGGTATTGATTTCTTTCATCATTTCAAGTTTGGATTATGGGCAGAAACTCATTTTTGGATTCCACTACGAACTTTGATTCCTTTTCGAATTCTAAATGGTTCTGTGACCGCTCCCTTTTATGTATGAAGAAATTTTTCAAATCTAAATTTCAAGTAACTTCGCCTCTACATATGTAACTTTCTTTACGGTATGGATTTCTTTCATCATTTAAGTTTGGATTATGGGCAGAAATTCATTTTGGATTCCACTACGAACTTTGATTCCTTTTCGAATTCTAAATGGTTCTGTGACCACTCCCTTTTATGTATGAAGAAATTTTTCAAATAAAGGACCTAAATTTCAAGCAACGTCGTCTCTACATATGTCAAGCAATGTTTCTCTCGTAATTACAGCTTTGAAAACTATTTACGTGCGCATTGATCAAATCATGGATACATTAGAAACGCCTTATACTGGACCTTTCCTTGGATTCAACAGTTCGATCGATGTGGCCTATTTAACTTGTGAAAACTCAATTGTTCCATATCAAGAATTATGTATTAACATTTTTGTATTTTTATGCATTTAAATGTTTGTATGTTTGTTTATATCTAACGGATATATCCAAATATGCTTGTGTAAATGCCCCTTTTATTTCTGTATATATAACATTATCCTTGCATTTTTATGTATTCAAATATTTTGTATATATGTTTAGATCTTCGGATGTAACCAGTATGCTCGTATTTGAATATTCTTTACATTTCATGTATACTATTTTGCCTTCAAATGTTTGTATGTCTGTTTATATTTTCGGACATAATTAGATATGCCTGCATTTGAAAGTACTTTAACTTTATTTATATTGCTTTCATATCTTGTATAATTATTATAACACTCTCTCCGTGTTTAGCGCGGGAAGTAATGTAACACTCCATTATAAAAATTTGAATTTATGTTCGTACTTATGCTACGATTTGCGCGAATTTTAGCATTAGTCGAAATGAAATAATATATAATACGTCCTGTTGAGATACTCTTCAATCACATCAAGAGTCAGATAAAATTAACAATAGAATCAGAAGAAATAAATTCACTCAAGATACTCTCTCCAGAAATCCTCCCGGCAAGAGAGGTAAATTTCAAAGGAAAGGGCTGACTCTGAACGATCACAAATTTTGCCTAAAACGAAGAGTTAAGAACAAGAAGGGTGGAAAAGCGCGCGCTGGAAAGGCTGTGACACCAGCCTACGAAGAGAGTATCTCAACGGAAGGGACTTTTATTACTTTTATTGAATATCTCTACTTATGTTGAATAAAAATCATTACAAATATGGATCTCTAAATTACCATCCTCTTATATAGTGTGCTTGCTCACAAACAAAAGAACCAATTTAGCAAGTAATAGCCCACTATATATATATATATATATATATACTTATATATATATATATATATATCTAAAAAAAAATGTCCAAAAAAATTTATTTTTATATACTTTCATAATATATATATATATATATATATATATATACCTATTGTACATATATTTTTTATTCAACATAAGTAGAGATATTCAAATCAAAAAATAATAATAAAAGTCCTTTCCGTCAAATCGCCACAGTCACAGCAGCACACTGGTCATGATAACAAATTTCTTACCAGGCGTTTCCTCATTCTGCTATATCTCAACAGACATATTTCACATTTCGACTTATGCTAGGCACCGCTCGCTATCTTAGCACAATATAATAGTATCCGCGCTCATGGAGAAAATATAATGTATAAAATATAGATCTTCAAGCTCAGGCATGTCTGAAAGGTATAAATGCCAAAATGTGGCATATTACTATATATATATTAGTGATGCTTGCAGATGTCATTTTTTTCGCATCCGCGGATACGGATGCAGATGTTGATTTTAACATCCGCGGATTAGATGTTTAATATACTATATATATATATATATATATATATATATATATATATATATATATATATATATATATATATATATATATATATATATATATATATATATATATTTATATATATAACTATATATATATATATTTATACATCAGTTTAGCCACAATCTATTAATATAATTGTTACCAGGTGGGACGGGGACCCAACTCAAATGGACCCCATCAACCTCTTTCCATAACCTCCGACCTTAATGAAAGAGATTTTACATGGATTATATTCTTTTTGCACTAGTATTGAAATTCAAATATTGGAAGGTTGTGCTTGAGAGACATCAATTTTTATGCCTTTTCTGCTGAGAGTCTGTTTCTCTTTTCATCATATATCCAGCATTGCTAAATACTCTCTCACTTGGAACACTAGTTGGAGGACAGGTCAGGTATTTCCTTGCAAGTTTACTTAAGCGTGGGTAAACATTTTGCATTTTGTTTAATTAACACTCCACCAACTGATAGGATCGTCGATTTGTATCTAGTCGTTTTCTTGGTGATAGTTTTCAATCATTTTACTGCATCTTTTGATAATGCGTGTGTTTTCTTCATCACTACTACTGGACTGTACAAATTCTTCCAGTGAATCTGTTTTTGATTTGCCTTGAAGATGTTGGTTCTGTATATTTCATTTTCATTTTAATGGATGGCTAATTAATGGACTGTTCGGGTCAAGTTTTTCCTTGCAAGTTTACTCAAGTGTAGGTGAACATTTTGATAAC
>JABUQX010132207.1:0-2500 GCA_015478945.1 Trachelipus rathkii
CCGTCTCTAAGGTAGTCGTTCACAGCATTGGTCTTGTTCGTTTTGCAAGCATGCAATTAGGATGTAATAGTCACGATGTAGGGGGCATATTGGCAACGAACATATGGTCCGAGGAATTGTCTGTGACAATACCTTACGGCTGTAAGCAGTGCCCATCCAAGATGTGGCAACTCCGTATTACCCGATAAAGAATGTCTCACAGACCATAACCGACCCACCTCCAAACGTGGCACCTACGCACAATTGCATTACAACGAGCCTCTCTGTCTGTCGTCGTATACTCTAGCACCCCTGCCGAGGCGTACAAAGAGCACCTTTGTCCATATTCGGTCGACGCCAATGGATGTGTTTCGGGCAAATCGCATCGCGGCCTTCGATGTGCCGTGCCGCCATTTTTTTACCGAGACAAATATGTCAAGCCAGGACCATCCATGGGGTTTGTTATTCAACTAGCGTGGCCGCTCTCTGTGGGACGTGGTGGGTCTGTAATTAACACTTAATAATATATATATATATATATATATTAATATATATTCTTATAATATTATATATATATATATATATAGTATATATATATATATATTATATAATATATTAATATATACTATCTTCAGGTAGGTTTTCGCCCTGTCAGTTGGACCAGAATCTTCCTTCTGGCCTCGAAACTCTTGATCCTGGGGCACTCTAGAATACTATTTCGCGACAGCTAGAGTTTTTCGATGCACGTCCTGTGAGTTATATCTCTCAGATAAAGCGTTCGCCCCTTCATGCCCTAACTAATCTTCTCCATTTGTCTTCGAACTGTTCTCTCCAAGCTCTCCAGATATCGGTTTCTCAGGGGCATAAGTTTCCAATGCTGGTCCAAGGATTTGTACAAGCAAAAAAGAAAACCCTAGAACTGTGCGAAGAAAAAGTGTTCTTAAGTCCCGACTGCTCTAGAATATCCATCATTCGTGTTTATATATATATATATATATATTATATATATATATATATTATATATATATATATATATATATATATAATATATATATATATATATATATATATATATATATATATATATTATATATTGTAGTTACCCCATAAAACATTACGTTATTTCTAGCCAAATTTAAGGAAAGCGGTCGTATAAGAATAACACCTTTTATCGATTTATTAAGATAATAAAGGTTTGTTATATTTTGGTTAAAATATGTTTTTAATTGTTTATCATTGCAATGTATTGCTGAATGATGTAATATTTTTTATTTTGGCTTTTTTGTATCATGTTATATATTATAAAAATTGTTTTTTTTTTATGAAGTATTTGAGTTTGTCTACGACCTTAAGTTATTAGCAAGCATTTGCGCGCGCTTATTTCGCGCTCGTTTTCATTTAAAATGAGTTTGCATGATCTGATGTGTATTTCTGTTTTTGTTAATTTTTTTATTATCTGAAGAGTTGCAATTCGCTTTCGAAGCTTTTTTTTTTTTTTTTTTTTTTTTTTTTGCATTTTATCATTTAATTTGTACAACATAATGTATAATCTTATGTAATATAATGTTTTGTAGCATTTTGCATCATATGTATATTAATTATTAAAAATAGCTTGTTTATTAAAAAACTGCAGGTTTGCAGGAGAATACGTTACAAAATTAGAATATTGTAAATAAATTTTAGCTTTAGGTGTACAAGTGATTCAGGTATAATAAAATTCTAATAAAAATTACAAATTGATTTTTACGCTTAGCTTTAGGTCAGCGAAAGGTTTTCTCATAACTGAAGAGATTGTTTTAATAAAATGAATATCAGGACCAAAACTGAGTTTTATTCCCTACCTATAGAAATAAGTTTTAAAAAGGGTTATAAATACTTGGTTGACCCGTTCATCTAGCCTCTGAAGTACCAATCAAAGCGCCTGATATAACCTCTTGTACTTGGTGACGAAGGCGGCTTCAGTAGAGAAAGGTGCATACCCGAGTACCTGTAGATATTTAGGTCCCTTAAGGGATAAACGAAGTTTAATACGAGGGGCTATCAAAAGAACACAATCAATACTACCTGTGCAGTAGAAGAATAAAAAAAACTCAACTACACTATGAAGTGGGTAGAAAGAAATAACTCTGCACAACACTATTTGCCACTTCATAATTATATATAATATATATATATTATATATTATTATATATTATATATTATATAGTAGTATATATATATATTATATTATCTATATACTATATATATTGTTTAACCTTTCAATTTATGAATAATCTCACCCAGCACCCCTACCCCCACCCTGATTCCTTAATTTAAATATGATCCATCTTCCTTTAACTTCTTTTTATATTTTCATGAAATTTATAGTTTGCTCGAAAACCTTTAAAAAAAAATCCATTTTGTTTAAAGTTAATTTCAAAAAATTCTTCAATGACTATTGAAGATTATGATCAGGAAATTTTGCATATTCCTTTCTTATTCTTCTATTTTTTTTTTTTTTTTTAATAATAATATCAGTTTA
>JABUQX010132207.1:7500-17500 GCA_015478945.1 Trachelipus rathkii
ATAATAATAATAAAATAATACTAATAATAAATAGATAAATAATAATAATAATAATAATAATAATAATAATAATAATAATAATAATAATAATAATAATAATAATAATAATAATAATAATAATAATAATAATAATAATAATAATAATAATAATAATATTTTGCAAATATTATTATTTATTGCTTTCTTAGAATTTTTTATTTATTTTAAAGAATTATTTTTATTTATGTTTAATTATATTTTGTTTTATATTCAATTAGTTTATAATTTTCAATTAATTAATTTAATTAATAATTTAAACAAATAAGTTTCATTTTTATAAGCATGACTATTTTTAATATATTTGATTTGAAATAATGATATAAAATAATATGTTGAAATATATGATTAATTATATTACTTTAGAAAATATAGAGATAATTAATATCTAATTAATTTATGTTTAAAAATTAGATTATTAAAATAACTAATTTACCCTTAATTTTATGTTTGAAATAAATATATGTAATCTAATATTTAAAGTAAATTAAAGTAAAATCTAATTTACATAATTTTTATTAAAATAATATAAAAATGTTTTTATTAAATATATATATTAATTATTTATATTAATTAATTATTTATATTTATATTATATTATTTCTTCTTCTTTTTTGTTTATACAGGTTTTTTTGACCATCATTTTTTTTTAGATTATTTTTTGTGCTACATATTTTGAATTTGGATAAATAAAGGAATGATGGACAAAGCGTATATTTCAAATACCCAACGGAAAGACGGGGATAAAACCAGTAGTCGTTTTTCCGACACTGGCGACCTTGCCAGGATAGAAGGGGTCGATATCGCCTTCTAGAGCGCCTTCGGGATCGTAAGGAAATCGCCTTCTAGAGCAACTTCGAGATCGAGGTATATATTAAGGACTTCTAGAGCGCCTTTGAGATCGAGGTATATATTAACGACTTCTAGAGCGCCTTCGAGATTGTAAGGAGACGAGCGAGGGAATATTCTATAAGAACGATTTGGATCATCTTCATTTCGTATTCTTCTAGAGCGTGGATCACCGTCGTTTTCTTCTAGAGCGTGGATCACCTTATTTTCGTATTCTACTAGAGCGAGCATCCATTTAATCCTTCCAGTTCAAAAATCATGGTCAAGGTTACGATGTTTGACGAAACGAATCAAAAAATCTTTGTTGGTAGGTGAGGAGAAACCTCCCTAATGAACGACTTCAAGATCTTCGTAAAGGTAAATACATAAAAAATATAAATTATATATTTCTTTATAAAAAATACATAAAAAAGAATCTAAAAAATTTTAATAAAGTGCCAAAATTAGTGAAAATTTAAAAAAAAAAGTATATTTAAATTTTAAAAGTGTTATATTTTTTTTTTTGAGATAAAAATAATTTCGTGGGAAAAAAGGTGCCTGAATGAAAGGACCTTAGAAATAAAGGTATTAAATACATAAATAAAATAAATAATAGATAATAATATATTATATATATATAATATATATATATATATATATATATATATATATATATATATTATATATATATATATATAATATATATATATATATATATATATTATATACTATATATATATTAATATAATATATATATATATATATATTATATATAATATATATTATTTATAAAAAATATATAAAAAAGAGAAGTGTTTTTTCTTTTTTTTTATTATTATTAATAATGAAAGTGAAATTATTTAATTAAATTATTTATATAAAATTATATATAATAATAACAAAAATCGTTTGGTCATATCATTTTCTAAATATTTTCCAAAGTCGACAGACTTTTTAAAATATGAACGAAGATTGTATGATCAATTAAGTAATTAATCAAGAAAAATTAATTACCATTTTTTATATTCTTTTAAAAAGTAAATAATTTAATAACAATCTTAACAAACGAAGTAATATAACTTAATTAATATAATTGACTTAGTTAGAATAGACAATAGATTAAATATATTTCAATCGCTAAACAGCAGATCATAAGATTCTGTCTTGTGTTAAAGAATGAACGTATGTATGTTCGTTATTAACTACATTTGATAGGCGGGAAGGCTTCAAGTAAAATGCATCAGCAAAAAGGAAAAGTTTATGTGTGGTAACCTAGCAACACATTTATCGGTTTGTCAGTGAGTTTATGTGGGTCAGGAGGGAAAGTAAAAAACTGCTTCATCAAAAACGAGCACCAGGAAGTAGTAAAAATAAAAGATGGAAGATTTTAGAAGTTCCATTGACCTAGATTTTAGCTCCATTTTTACGCAATATTTTTCTTTTCCTGCTTTTGCTTATAACAGAAGATACGCATTCACAAACACACACACAAATTCCAATATATATATTTGAATATATTTTTTGTTTTATGTGATTAATTAATATAATATATATAATATAATAATATATTAATTAAGTATATATAGTATATATATATATATATATAATTATATATATATATATATTATATATATATATTTATATATATATATATATATATATATATAATATATTATAATATACTATATTATATATATATATATATATATATATATTATACTATATATATATAATATATATTTATATATATATATATCCTTTGGATATATTTTTATTTTTATGTGATTAATTAATCATTTTTTTTTAATATTTTTATATTAATGGTACAAATGGTACCATACAGGTTAATATAAACTTTACAGAGGTCAAAGTCTTTAGAACGGTAAGGTGAACTCTAAAAGGTCTTGACATATGACGCATGGTCATAACCTCTGGCATTTGATCCCTAAACCTCTGACCTTTAATCTTGATTAAAAGGTCAGAATTTTCGAATAAAAGTTTCGAAAAAATAAAACTCGTGTATTATTAAACTATAGTAGGAAAGTTAGCGTTTTAACTGAAAATATGTATAGCCCAGTGTTTTTGTTTTGTTTCAACTGTTTTTAAGTGTTTTTTTTTCTTAATATTTATTAAAAATTATTAAGAATTTTTTTTTAAAGTGTTTTTTAATTAATTGTTTTAGTAAAATAACTTAAAAGGTTCAAAATTAAAGGTTAAAAAGTTTAAAAAATTCCTTTAGAAAAAATAAGGGGTCAAGAAAGTTTTGAAAACGAAAACTCGAACTGTAACCCAACCTATAAAATAAGGTAAAAGAGCTTTGGAAAATTGTTCTACTGACATAGAACTTTGGAAAATTGTTCTATCAACACTAATTGAAACAGAACTTTGGAACCTTTTTAAAGCAAGAGTATTTGAAACACAGCTTGTTGAGCTAAAGTTCTTTCGAGATGGAACTTTGAAAAAGATGACATGTTCTAGGTTAAAGTTTCGCCTGCTTTGAACCCTGGGCGAGAAGGTTGAACCTCTAACATTAGAAAATCTTTCATAATTTAATGAAGACTGATGAATTAAAAAATTTTAATATCCTAAGAATGAGTAAAATTAACTTAGAAAATTTTAAAAATATTATATGTATAATAGAAGATTGTACTTTAGAAAATGTACACCCGATAGGAAAAGGGGATAGATACTTAGTTGAGTACAGATGCTTAAATATTAATAATATATATTTTTAAATAATAGAAAACATTAATGAAGAACCACCTTATTCTAATAATGATAGTTTTAAACATAGAAGACATTATTGATAAAAATATTTTTCCTTAGAAAATATTCTTAGTTTAAATATTTATTAAATACTTTTGAAAATATTTACTGAAAGCTCGATTGAAAATAAGAGCAATAATAAATAGAAAAGGGTTGTGAAAACTTAGAAACTTTAATGATAAAGTGATTTTATTTTAATAATTTAAGTGAAGTCAACATTGTTAATTACTTGCTATTCTTGGTTAAGTCAAGTCAATCAACTAATAATTATAACCGATCTTAAAACATATTCATAAACAATAATAATTAAAATATAGTGAATTTAAATAAACGCTTATAAAAATATTTTACATTAATTAATTATATGGAAACACTAGAAGTTTCATTTGAGTGTTAAAGTTTTTGAGTTTAAATAAACTCTATAATATTTTCTTTGAAATATAGAGAATAATTTGAGAAATTTGCAAGCAGTTTTACAGACACTGTACGAAAGACTAGATGATTTTAATATTATAAGAGCAATTGAAAATGCATCAGAATAGTTTTGAAAATATTGTGAATACTTCAAGAAAATTTAAGAATATTATCGAAAGTCAGAAACCTTTCATATCATACTGGAATTTACAAAATTATAAAGAATAGTGAGATGCACAAATAACTTAGCAACCTTGAAACCAGACACAATTATTAAAATTAAGTTGAACGATAAGATGATTATATCAATTAAGTATTCATTGCCAGAAAAATGATTTAAATATTGTAGGATACGTTATGATTTTAAAGAATTTTAAAAACAATGAAGACATTAGAAATGAACTTCGAACTAATCTTAGAAAAAGTTTAAATAATTTTAAATAGTTCTAGAAAATTAAGAGAAATAGGAATAATTATTCTTTCTTAATTAAATAAATTAATAGATTATAGTTAACAAATTCAACTACAATGAAGAAAGTTAGTGCAGACGAAGACAAGGAAAGGAGAATAAAACAAAGAAAAAATAAAGAAAATAGAATTATTCAAAGACTTGCCTTCCTATACACTAACATTGAAGATTCTGTTGATTATTACAGATGGCTCCACAATGAAGCAAGACACCCACAAGAAGAACACACAATAACTAATCCCATCTATAGAGATAATGGAGATATTGAAGAACAATATTCACAAGGAAGTTCCATTGAACCATGGATAACAGATAGAATAGGCCCAATAAATGAAAATAGGGGTTTTATTTCAGAATGTCATACTGACACTTACACCCCAATAAATAACTACAGTGTATATCGTATTCAGTGCCCTCCTTTAGAATTACCACCAAGAGACTACAATGATTTTGGTTGGTTTACTGATATGAATATATTAGAAGATTTTGATCTAGCCAACCCTCATATCCACGAAGAGGAGTGGGAGGATTCAGAAGAAGATCTATCTCTCCTAGAATGGCTAGAACCACCAGAAACCATAGACTATATTCTAGGCATTTCTAACGGATATGAATCCTCAACAGAATCTGTTAACAATAATTTAACAATGATGATCGTTAGTATTGAATATATAATCAGATGATTGCGATCGAAGCTGAAGTAGCAAGTAAATACTGAATTCTACCAGTCAATATTATCATCCAAATCATATGAGGTATCTGAAGAAGAAGAAGAAGATACAGTTATAGTTATAGAGGTATCTGAGGAAGAAGAAGATAGAGTCATGCTGTCTTCAAACAACAATAGATTAACCCAAATTAAACAAACATACATAATTTTTCAAGAAAAGAAAAGTACAACATATATTAGAATTAATGTTTTATTTTAAAGGCTAATGAAAAGACAGGAAAACTATAGTCTTGAATAAAACATCTTCTTAAAAGAAGAGGAAATACAAATTTAAAACAGATTTAATAGAAACTGTAATAATCCATGAAGAAAGAAGATGGAATACAGAAAGTATTTCAAGCTGTAGAGAAAGAAATCTTATTTAAATTTTGGACGTAAGGATACAAACCACCAAGAATAGAATTGTACCTATAACTCTCAACTCCAGAATTGAGCTCACTGCCTGAATTGAAAGAAATAGAAAAATGGAAACTACCTTTCGTAATATAAGGTAGAGCATAGATGACCCATCTCAACAAAAGAAGTTTGATCTACATTAAGATTTCACAAACAATATTATAGAACATTGAAGCTTGAAATGATGCTCAATTTAGCACAGATAGTTGACCCATCTTCTAATAAATTTCCTTCATTCTAATTAAATTTTACAGAAGATATTGATATTTCAAAAATCTTCATTAAAACACAATGGAATTATATCCTCTCTGATCAAGAAAGATCATCAAAAAGGGAAGGATAAACATAAAATTTACAATTCCATAATTTAAAATTTATAGTTCTACAAATAGTTAACGAAGAAAGGCTACTACAAATTCCACAAAGATAATTATGAAGAACAATGTTCTTTCCCCAGCAGAAAAGAAGAACATTTAACTACAAATAAACATTGAAAAATAAATTAAACTTTTATTCCAATTAATATAGGGTTTATAGAAAATAATCCCACCAAAGAAAGTACAGAGTAAACAGGATTAATAGAAAAGTTTCTATCTAATAACCCCTTTAGAAAAAGAAAGGAGGTTTAAATAAATCCAACACCGTATTAAATTAACTGAAGGTATAAAATAAAGAAATTAATTATCACTTCCAATATTATAAGAAGAATAAGGAAGTGCTTAGAAAAATTAACTAAAATTCATAAAATATTGAGACACTAGAATATTATTGATTTATTCTAGCAGACTTTAAGAGAAGTTGACTCTGATAGCAATATTTTTGATATTTTTTAATTACAATTAATTAAAATTTATAAAATATTGAGACACTGGAATATAGATTTATTCTAGCAGACTTTGAGGAGAACTTTGAGGAAAAAGTTGAGTCTGATGGCAATATTTTATGACATTCTCCTTACTTTTAGGAAATAAATTGAATTACCAGTCTTTTGTTAGTTAAGAAAAGACCAGGAAAATAGAAATTATTATTATATACAGCTTATGAACTCAAACTTAGTCACTTAGTTGAGAAACTAAGCTCATATATTAAAGAAAATAAATGATGGATACGATATATCCTCATAAATTTTTATATTTGGCAAATTTGCATAAATAAACCAAAGCGTTGGCAAAATTGCTCAAAACATTAAAGAAGGCTCCTAGAAAATTAATATTTAACATCAACATTTATAACTATTTATTCTCAGAGACATTCAAAAAGACTCATGTGAAAAAAGTTTTATAGGAAGTTTAGGAGAATAAATACTGCATTTATAGTCTTTAACTCTTACAAGGTATTCTGAGAAGGATCAAGTGAACAAAGTTTTGAAGAAGACTTAGCAGGAGTAATATAGAGACGAATAAAGGCAAAGTTATAAAGAAGCTAGAAATATTTCTTAAATCTTCTATGAACATTATGTTCATAAAGATAAAAACTGCTCATAACTGTTTATTTAGTTCTATTTAATGAAGAAGTCTGTGCTACTAATTTGAAAAAGATCTATTTAAACCATTAAAGTTTTTCTTCCTCCTCATCTTTCCTTTGGAGGAAGGATGTAAGATAGTTTTCTGTCGTTTTTAAACATTCAAATAATATATCCTATCAGACAAAGGGATCTTGATAGAAAAAACAACAAGCACATTTAACAAGATGACTAAAAGGACATTTTGGGTACGAATAATCCAAGAAGAAAGATCTACATCACTAAGAAGCAAATTGGACAACTTCGATGGAAATCTCTTTACTGATACAGTTCCCAAGAATTCTGATTAACTCCATTCTCGTTTAATATTTTGAAGAAACATTAGTTTCATAAAAAGTTTTCCATTGCATAAGTTTAAACAACAATTGACCCAAGATACAGAAACAGGTATTTACCTCTCTACGTAGATCTGGACAATCTGCTTAAAGGTAAAAGAAAGCACAAACATGCCTATCACTGGTTAAGAGGTATATCCAACAGAAGATAGGGGTAGATATAAAGGAACATATAAGAAGAAACCTTCAGATTCTCTTTATAGATACTAGCACAGAAAGGTTATTTTAAAGGTCAAAAGTTGTGATAATTTGGACAACAAGGAGACGAAACTTTTGAAAATTCTGTTACAAGAACATCATACAGAATCATTCGAGGCTCATTTGTGAAAAAGGACAGAAAATCCTTATTATTTCAGAATTTAAAGATAATCAGGAATTTTAAACACAAGTTTGAAAGGAATTAACCGATTACTTTGCAAAAATTCTAAAGTAAAGATTTTAACAAGGAATAAAACCGTTTAGTTTTTACCTATGAGAGCTCGAAAATAGTTTTTCCTGCTTAAACACAAATAAGCAAAGAAAATATTTAGACTAGAAAGGTGATGAAAACAATCTTTCACCTAGGTTAAGAAAAGCCTCTTTAGGTATATAATTATTACATTTATTTAAGCAACTTTTCAGTTGAAAAGAGATTTAAATAAAAGCTAAATTGTCGGAAGAAAAGAAGTTGATGAAATTCACCTTGAAAAGGTAAAAGAAAAGTAATTTCATTTTAATAAGGAGAATAGAAACTCTGGCCTTGAGCCCAATCTGGTGGTTTTCTCAAACTTAATGCAGATAATGTCAAAATAGTAGTTTAAAAACAGCCTGTGTTTTCTAATTTCTCCACACATGGAAAAAATTAATGCATAAATGACGTAGGAAAAATGGTAAGAAAGGTTTAAGTTAACTCCAAAATAAAAAATATCTACCCTAAGGAAAAGTAGACTAATAGAGAAATTTATCCATTGAATTATAAACATAAAATAAACCTTCAAACCTTCAAATATTTAGTTGAAAATTAGAAAATAAAATATATCCATAAAGTTTTAAATTTGCTGTGGAACGCCTTCTTCATTAGGACATTTAAAGAACTATTAATGAAAACCGGTCTCATAAGAACCGTTAGAAGACCAAGAAAAGAAAATAGAACTTCAATATTACAGAAAATTATTATAAAATATATTTTAGAAAACTATATTTTATAGAAAATATAAATATAATATATATAGTTATAGTTCATATTTCATTACAGAAAACACATTAAAAAACTATTTTTTATACATTTATATATATATTTGTGATATTAAATGTATATTTTTATATGTATATGGTAGAAAACAATACATATTTTTACAGAAAACTAATAGAAATATATAACAGAAAATTTATATATTTTTTAGGTGAAGACTTTAAAGAAAACATTACAGAAAATACATGAAAAGAACAGATACTAACTACATTATCAAACTTAAAATTTACACTACAGAAAGAACAACTAGGTCACCCTAGCACAAATTGATTATGATAATCACAAACAAAACATGAAACTTCAATTTTGTTTCTAGAATGTTAAAGAATGTTAAGAGGCAGTAAAGATATAAGACACTATGAGAAGTGTCTAGCTGTTGTCTTCTCATTCATTAAAAATTAAAATGATAATGAATTGGCTATAAGAAAATAAGCCAACAATACCATTTTATTTGACAGAAAATAGATAACAAATGAAAAGTTAAAACATTAAAATTTATTCATTAATAAGTAGATTATTAAATAAGAAAATAAATCAGGATGAACAAATATTTCCTGATTACAAATACATATTGAAACATGTAACATTTTAACACTGAATATTTGAAATATATTCAATACTGGCTTCATAATAAAATGAAAGCCAAAACTGTACAAAAACTATTTGGTATTTACCAAAATTAACGAAAATCTACCTCAAAATTGTACAAAATGTAAATAAAAGAATTGATAAACTGAGGCATTGAAGATTTTAAAACTTAAAATTTAGAAATTTGAAAGTTTAAGTTGGAAAATTTGAAAATATTGAGATTTGAAGAATTGAGTCATTGAAAACTGAAGACCTGGACATTGAAATTCTTCATAATTTCTCAATAATTTCCACCAAACTTCCTAAAAATAAAAGTGTCTTCTCACAGAAAGTAAGAAACACATAGTCTTGTTGTAAATAGAAAACTTATATCAAAGACCACTTTGTAATTAGTTCTTTGAAAATAGTTAATTTTTAGAACAACATAATAAATATTAATTTAAAATATTAATATTAATAAATATGAGAATTTAATTAAAAGAATATAGAAGTTAGAACATTAGGACATGTAAAAATAAAACATGTAAATATAAGATAAAATTGATAGAAAATAAAATTAAATGGAAACTGAATATTTCCTATTTAACATTAAGAAATATACAATGGAATCCTAATTGGACAAAGAAGATAAAATATGAATATTTCTCTTCAAATCTTTCCAATTAATTCCATTATTTTTATTTAG
>JABUQX010132207.1:25000-30000 GCA_015478945.1 Trachelipus rathkii
ATCTATACTATATATATATTATATATAATATATAATATATATATATACATATATATAGTATATATAGTATATATATAATATATAATATATCATATATATATATGTATATATATATAGTATAATATATAGTATATAGATATATATATATATAATATATATTATATATATATATAAAATAATATATATATATAAATATCATATATATATATATATATTATAGGTATTTATATATGTATAGATATATAGTTATATATAGTATATATATAGTAATATATATGTTATATATATATATATATATATAATATAGTATATATATATATGACTATATAATGATAATATATATGATATATATAATACTATAAGTAGTCCATGCCTCCTATAGATCGAGTCACGATGTGTGAGCGAGACGGCATGTTGGTAATACAGTTTTCCCGAAGGGTCAGATATCACCTGATATTCTCCCACGATGTTTTGGCATGTTCATCAAGGGCTAATCTTGTCCTTTCTTCCTGGGGAATCCAGTCTCGAACAATACACCCCCAAAGGTTCTCAATGGGTTTTAGGTCACATCCACGACTTGGTCAAGGTAGAAGTTGAATTGTTCTGTCGTGCTCCTTCAAACCATTGGGTAACCCTTCGAGCTGTATGTATAGGGCTATTGTCATGCACATATAAAAATCTCTCAGGGTCTGGAAATAAAAATGCTCGAACAGTTGGTAAGAAAACCTCTTCTAATATTTCTAGATATTGATCGGATGTGA
The DNA here is from genome assembly GCA_015478945.1 of Trachelipus rathkii. Lineage (NCBI taxonomy): Eukaryota > Metazoa > Arthropoda > Malacostraca > Isopoda > Trachelipodidae > Trachelipus > Trachelipus rathkii. The sequence continues at coordinate 25,762 of JABUQX010132207.1, forward strand.
ACCATCCATTTATGGTCGTGAGTTCTCCAAGAGAAAAATAATTCATCCACTCCCAAACGTTGCATTCACGTGCCCACTTCTGGCTTCTTCATATATGTTGCACGGTTGATAGCGCATGTTATTCAGTCGCCAACAATGCAGTGGACCATGATCCGTAGATGAAAAGGTTTTCTCATTGCTAAAAACCACCTGAGTCCAAAACTCCATGTCTTTCTGCGCATGCTCTGTAGCAAAGACAAGTCTCGCTCTTTTATGTTGTTCTGTCAATTTTTGTTTTATAGCTGGTACTAGGTGATAAATACCCACCTCGTTGAGACGTCTACGAACTGTATCTGAAGAGCAGTCCAGATATGGTGTTTGCCTACTGGATGTCTTTAACAATCTCTTGCAAGGGAACTGTTTGAGCTTCCGCTAATGGACACTTTCATGGGTTCTTCAGCTCTAGTAATCGCAACGAGCGGGCACCGCTACGAGGACCGATCCCTAGAGTTTCCTTACCTTCATGATCTTTGGATCCACTTACAATAGCGTCTTAATGTTCAGACCAAGGTGCCTGGCGATCTGGCTTTTGTTAATGCCGCTTTCGTGAAGCCCTACAATTTTACCCTCAATGCTAAATTTTCACTCTTCCGGTCCATCGTCCTGAAATAAATATAATTTTAAATTATCAGACAAATCAACAGTTACATATTAATAGAAATGATGAATAATTTCATTTCCCAGTTGGGTTTACTAGACAATCATTGGATACATGTTTTCTCTTCATACTCCCTATCGCTAAATCCCAGGTAATGTTTAACGTATATAGTGAAAACATTGAACCATAGCTAAGACGGCAAATATCAGTACAAATTTTATGCGTTAGAGTACTTGGTCGGTTCTCCTCTCTCTCTCCGTCTCTCTCGTCTCTCGTCTCTCATCGTCATCGTCCATCATCTCATTCATCTCTGACTCTTCCTCTGCTCATCTCTCTATATTAATCATATTATATATAGTATAGTATAGTATACTATATATATATATAGGTAATATATATATAATATCTATAAAGACGCTATAAATATATATATATACGTCATTATATATATATATCTATAGTATATATATATATATATATATATATAATTATATAAATATTATTATATATATTATAATAATTTATATATATATCATATATAACATATATATAGTAATATATAAATATATACATATATATAGGTACTATATATATAGTATATACTATATACTATGGTGACAGTTGCATAGCAGAAAAGAAAGGAAAATCTATAGACTTTTCAAAAAACTTTATTTAGAATAAAAGTTTCATAATTATATGTTGAACCCTAATTTATTTTTAACTTTATTTAGCATTTATTCTTTGATTTATATTAGGAATTTTTTTATTTTCCCATTAGGGGGCTCGAGCACAGACGGGGGACAGAGGGGGACGAAGTCCCCCCACGTCGTCCCCGGGAGGCCGGAAGAGACCCCGACTCCTGGACATCTTGCGGTTTACCATATGAATATCCTTAGTTTAAAGCACTCATAGTGTAAAGGGAATTAAAATTATTCTGTTTTTAACTAAAGGAATACCATATGGTAAACCGCAAAGATAGTAGGAGTCGGGGTCTGTCGGCTCCCGTGGACGAAAGCGAGGGGAAACTTCGTCCCTTTCTGTCCTCACGTCGGCTCGAATCCGCCTAAATGGTGGGAAAACTAAATGAAAAAGTATATGTAATAGGCCACCTAAAAAGAAGCAGAGGAGTTAATAATGATTTGGAACACTTTTGCGAATTTAATTTTTTTTTTTACTGTATTGTGTTGCCGTTCTCTAGTTACATGATGCCAGCTTTACAATGTAACCAATATATATATAAATATAATATATATATAATATATAATATAGTATATTATGATATATATATATACATACCACATATATATAGTATATATATAGTTGTAATATAAATAATAATATATAGTATATATACTAATATATAATATAGGTATATATAATATATATATATACTATATATATATATATATATATAGGTTATAGGTATATATGAGTATATATATATTATATATTATATATATTATATATATATATATATATATATATATATATATATATATATATATATATATATATATATAAGTAATATATAATATATAATATATAGTTTAAAATAATAGGACAAAAAATTAAAAATTATTATAATTAAAAAAATATAGTATTATATATATATATATATATACTATAATATATATATATAATATATAATATATATTATAAATATATATATAGTATAGTATAATATATATATTAGATATTATATATAATATATATTAATATATAGTATATATAGTATATATATATATATATATATGTTAATAGATGTATTTTTATACATAAACGTATATATTATTTTATTATAAAAATATGATATAAATAATATATGTATATAGCTATAATATATATATATGTATACTACTATACTATGGCTATTCCCCTTGATCTTACTCCGAAAAAAAAGCTTTGGGAAATTTAATCCAAATTTATTTATTTTAGAAGGATAATACATTTTATTCCCTTCTATAAAATAATATATTTATTAATAATTTAAATAAAAAAAAAAGATCTTGTCACATTTTTTTACTCCACATCGTCTTAAATAAATATGCGGTTTAACTTATTATTAATACTTATTGACTGTTGTTATGTTAAGGCTTTTTTTTAAAGCCTAGCCATACAGTGGGCGGTAGCTTAACTGTAGATTGAACCTGACGATATTTTAAATAAACAGGGGAAACGAATGATGTTTTATTAAATTTCTCCAAGAATGCAACTATAATCAAAAAACAGGAGACGTTATATGGAGATATGTCAAATATATTGTTGGGATAAAAAAAAAATAAATACTAAATACTATTTTAGATGCAATTAGTGCAAAAAATCTCAGATCACCCATTGCTTCGCGCCAAATGACAGATTTTGGGTCAAAACAAAAAATTATTGTTAATATTATAGTAATGGTGGGATGAGTAAAAGCCCATTATAGAATTTTCATAACGTTACTCGTTGAAAATAAAATAGACTTTCTAGTAATCTTGTTATTTGTTTTTTTTTAACATATTGCAATACCCCAAAGGGTATACCGCACCGATGCCAACGGAGCTCGGGGTCTACTCGGCTTCCGCGGGAACTACGGGTTGGGAGCTAATTTCCCCCCCCTCCAGGGGAGGGTCTCCGGACCCCGCTCCTTGGGTATGTTGGTGTCGCGAGGAGGGGGATTCCTTCCGAACCCTCCCTACGGAGTACTGGAAAACGTCCCCTTGTGTTCCCCGTCGCGCTCCGAGCCCTACATTGGCAACGTGGGTAATACCCTTACAAATAATATATTAAAATATTATAGTATATATTATATATACTATTATTATTATATATATATATACTATATAGTATATATCATATATCATACCAGTCTATAAATACTATACGGTAAGTACGAATTTTTATATATAATATATATATATATATCTATATATATATACTATTATGATAATATGATAATATATCCAGGATATATACTATGTCCCCCGCTCCGGCTCGAGTTCCCCCCCAAAAAAAAACATTTTTTTTTTTAATTTATGTTTTTTTTTTTAATTTTGCCTAACACAAAACTTTTACAAGGATTCCAAAATGTATTCCTTTTCCCTGTGGCTATTGTAGTTTTTGAGATTTTTTTATTTTTTTTTTTTTTTTATTTATAGTTCTTCCGGCTCAGAAATTTTACAAGGATTCCAACAATGTATTCCTTTTTCCCTGTAGCTATTGTAGGTTTTTTGAGATATGATATATATATAGCTATATATACTATGGTTATATATTATATATTGTTGTATAAATATATATAATATATAATATAATATATTATATATATATATATAATTATATAGGGTATTTCAATAATTAGGTATTTGACTGTTGGGGGTTTTTTGGGGGAAGTTTTTTTTCCCAAAAAAAAAAAAAATACATTTAAATTTTAAATGTTGTTTTGTATTTTACTGAGGTTTAAAAACAAGAAGACTAACCGGTATATTTTTATTCTCCTTGTTTAAATTTCCCTTCAAAATTTTCTCTGGAGTAAGATCAAAGGGGATATCCTATATATATAGTAATATAATAGTATATATATATATATATATAGTATTATATATATTTATAATATATACTAT
>JABUQX010132207.1:35000-40287 GCA_015478945.1 Trachelipus rathkii
CCCCGAGTTGTATGTATAGAAACGATACGATTTTTTCTTTCAACAATTTTTCATAAAGTTACGAATAAAGTTCTCTGTTTTTACAGACCGAAAATTGCCATAATAGAAACAAAATATTACCATAAAAATCTAAAAGATTATTTAAAATATAAAAATCGTTGCCATTTTGAATAATGCTATTTTATAAATCATTTATAAAACGTGACGATTTCGCTCATCCGAAATATTCATCCGAAATAGCAGAGCTAAAAAAATTTTAGACAATGTAAGCTACACACATTCGGAAATTTAATTTTTTTTTTAAAGTTTTTTTTTTTTTCGTTCTTAAATTTTTTGAATCTAAAATTAAAAAAGAAAGATTTTTTTTAAAAAAAGATAAAAATAATAAACATTTGTTTGTTCTTAATGCACACATTTCTGAATCCCGTAGAGATTAATATTTAAATTCTTATCTCTTTAATAAAAAAAAAAACTAACTGAAAATACTATAGTTCTTAAGTCGTAGAAATTTAATTTTGATTGAAAAAAAACGTTTTTTCAATTAGCAATACTAGTTAATAAAGAAACTATATTTGAATGTCTTAAAAATACTATATATATATTATTATATATATATAGTATATTACTTATATAATATATACTATATTATATATATATATATATAGTGAATATATATATATTATAATCTAATAGATAAAATACTATATATATATATATACTATGTATATATATGATATATATATATATATATATAATATATATAGTATATAATATATATATAGTATACTAGTAATATATAAATATATATATATATATATGAGTAGGGGTATATAAGCAGGCGGCGGAGAGGTTGCTCGGACTGCCGACGGGACGGTGGTGGGGTCGCCGGTGGTGGCGGGCCGGCGGGATATGTATATATATATAAAATGATATAATATATAAGGAGTTATATATATATATAGTATATATTATATAAAATATACTATATTATATTATATATTATATAATATATATATATATATATATATATAGTATACGATTAGAGAGAGAGAGAGAGAGAGGAAGAGAGAGAGAGAGAGATGAGAGAGAGAGAGAGAGAGAGAGAGAAGAGAGAGAGAGTCCCAAAGTAGTAAAAAGTTACTGGAGTCGCCACTGAATATATAAGATATATATATATATATATAAGTATACATATATATCATATTATATATATATATATATATATATATATATATATTATATATATATATATATATATATAAGTAGGCTAGGTAGTTTCAGTTTATTAGGTGTGCATTTTATAGGAGCTCAACGCCGCTACCGTGCTCAAGCCGCTACCAGTGGCTCAAAGCCGCTACCGTGGATCATGTTGGCCGCTACAGTGGGCTCAAGAACGGTAGAAGCGACGGAAGTCGCCATGGCAAGGTCGCGGTCGAATTCTAGTTCGGATCCTAGGTAGAAACTTTACCTAAAAGTTCCCACCTCCTTGAATAGGGCTATGCCATGAGGTGTGAACTTTTCATTTATAAAATAGTATATATATATATAAGTATATATATATATATAATATATTATATTATATAATATATATATATATAATATATATATATATATCATAGTATATATATAATAAATACTAAATACTATATATATATATATAGAGAAGAGAGAGAAGAGAGAGAGAGAGAGGAGAGAAGAGAGAAGAAGAGAGATGTCAGGAAAGTGCAAATGTATTATGACTATGCATAGAGCTTTGGTAAAAAAATTTTTTTTGATTATCTTATCTAATATTTATGCTTTAATTTTATATTACGAATAATTTCAAAATAATAAGTAAATTGAAGATATAATTAAAAAGAACTTCAACTCATTTTTCTTTGTGTTTTTCAACATATGTGAATTTAATTTGAACAAAAAAAAATCGAGCTTTCTTCGTAATTTAACCTGGAGCAATCAAACATATTAAATATAAACGTTTTTTGATATAATGTTTTGTTATTTCTGGAAAACGTTTTTTTGAAAGAAACAAAAAAACATTTATTAGAACTTAACGCCTGCATTTTTTATTATATATAATTATATATATATCATAGTATATAATATAATAATATATATATATATATATAGTGTATATATATATATAATAGTATATATATATAACTATATTAAATATAATATATATATATATATATATTTATATATTTATATATAATAATATATATATATATAATATATATATATAAATATATATAATATATATAATATATATATATATATATATATATATAATCATATATATATTATATATATATATATATATATTAATATATATATAATATATATAATATATATATATATATATTTATATATATTATATATATAATATGGACATTCCGGTAAAAATCTTTCTACCCCGTACATACTTGATCGGAAAACAAAATAAAATTTTCTATGAGCAAAGAAATAAAAATTTACAATTTACTCAACAGAAAAATAGTATAATAAATTTATAATTATGGTAAGTAATGGTAGTTGGTTAAGTAAATAAGTGAAGTAAGTAAAGAAGTAAGCAGACAGTTTAGTAAGTAAAGTAAGTAACGGTAAGTAAGTACATAAATAGAGTAAGTAAGTGAGGTTATTTAAGGTTTACGTTAGGTAGTAAGATTTAGAATTTATTACTCTGCAAACTTTAATCTTCATTCGCTTATTGGTTAAAAAAAAAAAACTTCCAAAGTCATAACCATGGGAAAATTTATAAAGTAATATCCTTTTTCGCGTAAAAGATCTCTACTGAATAGCGAGGTAGTATGTAAACTTCGGATGTATAGAAAGCAGGAAGTAATTAATATATATACTATTAATATATAAGTTTTTATATCTATTATATATATATATATATTTATATATAATATATACATATATAATATATATATATATTAGTATATATATAGTAAATATATATATATAGATAATATATATATATATATATAAATATATATTTATATATATAGTATATAATATATATGGATATATATATATATATATTTCACAAATCCGTCCGCATTCATGTTCCTCTGGTAGGAAGAAACTGAAAGATTCTGAACGCTAGATGCGATTGTTTTACGAAGTGCAAACCACTGAAAAGCCTCACATCAGCTTCAGATATATTTCCAAGAAAGAAAACGTGATCAAAATTCCATTTTTTATTCATCTTTTATTCATATCTTTCCAGACCCTCATCACGGTCAATGAATTTCTCATTCAATTGGATGAGATCCAATTATTCGCTCACAGTGGCAAAAAACACGATACCTTTAGGCGAAAATAGAGGTGATAATAATAAGGGGGAAATCATAAGTTGAAAATGGCCTAAGTGAAATTCTAATTTTTCAATGTTAAGTGAACGGAATTCCTTTCGTATTTTTTATTTTTTCAGGGAAAGTATTCGCGAAATTTATGACATAGAGACTCTTTAGAGTTCGATTTATTTATGTGATTAGATTAGTTTATATTTACTATTGAATATAAATAAGAATGTCATAAAAGATAATTTTTCCTGCTATTTCCCTTCCGAAATTCCTGCTTCATTTCTGCATGTAATTTCGGATCACTTCGGCCATTTAATCTGTAAAAGAATAATTTCTTTACCGGCCTATGGTTAAGTCTTGAAAGTCTAGCTATTATAGACACTAACAGATGTGATATATCGAAAATGCCAGAACGATGCTCATGTAGACAAGTTAACATTATAAGGAATATTTAACGGCAATAAGTTTAAAAAATATTTTACGTGACATCTGAAAGGAAATGTCAGAACCTAAACTATGAAGTTCAAAGTAAAATTAAGACCAATAAAAAATATACTGTAAGCTTCGCAAAATTAAAAATATAATATATAGAAATGTAATTCTTTAGATGAACAAGAACATACAGACAGAAATTATATAATATACTAGCCTATATATATATATATATTAGTTTATTATATCTATATATATAAGTTATATATATATATATATATATATATCATATATATTATATATATATAACACTATATATATATATAGTAGGTATATCAGTACTGTGTAAGTAAATATCATCCCCCACTCCATTAATTATTTAACATCTCGTAGATTCTCTCTCTCTCTCTCTCTCTCGACTCTGTACTCACCCGCTCCCTATCTATTCATATGTAGGTATATATATATATATATATATATGACATATCTAATATATATATCTAGTATATATATATATATATATATATATATACTATATATATATATAATAATAGCAGGTAAAGGTCCAGATATCCCGACACCTTTGGAAAAAATTGGATGTTGACAGATTAGGCTCTTAAATGTAATTAGGCTACATTTTAGCATAAGAAAATTATTTTTTAAGTCAAACAAAAAAATCATATATAGATATCATTATAATATATATATATATATATATATATATATTATTATTATAGTAATATATAATTATAACTATATATATATACTATATAAAGTTAAATATATTAATCGTAAACTCTTATTAAAAGGAAGACGAGAATTATGCAAATAGTAACCTTCAGGACAAATTCTGTACTGTTTGCGACTTACAAAAAATTATAATTAAATATTGTAAAACTACAATTTTTCACCACAAATGCAAGTTTTACTTTCTTCTATTAATATATAATGCTGTAGAAAGGATAACACGTAATTTTTGTCTCAAAATCTTGATATGCTTATGTCAAATATACGTCCTCGAACAGAAATACAGCGTGAAACTAATAAATACTTTGAAACTAGCCTAGGTGCATCAAAGGAAAAAACGGGGCACACTTTAATATGAGTAAAAATAGCCTTCATTACAAAAACAAGTCGAAAACTTTAATTATTTATTTTTAATTAAATAATAATTTAATTAAATCTAAGTTTTATTTTTAATTGATGTCAGTTAACCTTACTGAAATATAACCAATCATAATATAATTATAATTCCTTGGAAATTATAGGAAAAAAGCGCCTACGTCCATAATTTTGGAGCACAACAAACAAAATAATAAATTCTGGGCAGACATCCTATTTTTCCTCCCCAAAGGTGTCGGGATAAATCTGGATTTAACCATATATAGGTAATACTCATATATATATATATAATCTAATTGCTTCTTATTACTACATTATACAACTACTCTTAACTGGGTATCATTAATGGAGGTTCATATCACTTTATAATTTTTGTATATATATACCTCTTAGATAGTTAAGATCAAGTACATATAATTATATAT
>JABUQX010132208.1:0-13782 GCA_015478945.1 Trachelipus rathkii
ATATAGTTCTCAAGTTGCATTGAAACAAATCCAGAGAAGATATATATCGGCCAATATTTAAGGTAACCAAAAGTTCAATATTGACATGTGCACGAGTTCAGACAATCCATTGTGGTTTTTCTTTGATTAATTCCACTGCATATTTGGTAGGTGATATCGTATTTGATTTCATCAGGAGAATGTCCAGACAATTACATTCTTCTGTTCTTGATACGTTCTTTCCATTCCACATCACCACTTTATTCGAAGTTTAATCTAGTGATTTCAAATTCCCTCATCCCAGGCCTATTACTTTTAAAGGTAAGTTAATGGTATTTCCGCAGAAAATTATGGGTCCTTCAAAATTGCTGTATATTTCTTTTGATAATATTTTCTGGGATAGGGATAGTAGTCATTTTTGATGTGCTGTCTGGCAGCTGAATATCAAGCGGCTACGCTTGGAGAGTTATGCTTTTCCTAGTAGGCTAAGCCGAGAAATTGTTATATGAGCATACTTGAAGAGTTCTTTGCTCTGAGAAAAACTACTGGTCTAAAGATAGCTAGCTGTATACAAGCACATACCTAGTTGATTCAAGCAAATATGAAAACGAAAACCCATTAACTCTTTAGAAAAAAATGTAAGTTTATACAATACGTTAGTAATTGGTAATTACTGCTTCATTATCTAACTATATATAGTATATATATATATATTATATATATATATATAATATATATATATATATAATATATATATATATTATATATTATATATATATATATATATATATATAGTATATATTATAATTCTAACCTTCTACAATTTTTATACTAATAAAACCTTTTTTTAAACCTTTTATATTTAACTTAAAAAAATATGTTCTCATATTATAGTTCATATAAATTTGAATAACTAACATATTTAATATAGTTAAATATATGATTATGCCAAGCTTTAATAGTTTACTATAGATATATAATACTTTATATCTATAATATTATATATATATATAATATTTTTATAATATATATATATAAGTATATTATAGAAGAGGAAGAAGAGAGAGAGAGGAGATGCATGAGAGAGAGTGGAGAGAGAGAGAGAATCACTCATTTGCATCAAAAACGTAGTAAATTGTGTTTTCAGTAAGCTTTTTGAAGTTTCAAATTGCAATGAGAGAAAATACAGTCAACAACCTAAACCAAACTAAAGAACTCTCTTCGTGGAGGATTATAAAGTTGATTTGAAACTCTTGCTCTAAAAATACAGCCATTCCTCAAAATATTTCATTCTTCTCAGCACGAAACTCAGAAAAACACACCATTTTTAATTTTGTTATTACATAAATCATGCGCAAAATAAAATGACGGAGTATATATATATATATATAATATATATATATATTAAATTTTGTATATATATATATATAATATAATATATATATATAGTATATATATATATATCGATTTGACCTAATTATATTAAAAATAATTTTTTAAATTATACCTTTTTTCTGATTTATATAATTATTATTTTGAAAAATATTATGATTTCTTTCTTAAGGATTTTTTAAATATGCTCTTTTCTATCTGAATTAATTTTTTTTTTTTTTTTTTTTCGATTAAATGTACATCCATCTCATGATTAAAATGTAATATAATAAACTAAATCTTTTTTTTTAAATCAGAATTGGAACCATTATTACTTAATTTGGCTACTGGTTGTAAATTTATTTTTTAATATTGGAATAAAATTTTTGTGTATTTCATTAAAACGGCGTTCTAATTTTGAGTAACAATGTTATATCTGATTAATTATCTTGATAGAAAGCTACGTTGTTTAGCTTTCTTGGTAGTAGAAATATATTATTTGTAGATTTGGCGAAACTTCCAACAAAGAAACCTATTTGGAAAATATAAGAAAATAATTTTGTGATTGTTATGAGTTAAGAAAAACTCATTCAGATCCTGGAAATGCAAGAAATACACTTGTACAAATGTATATTTACAGTTTTCCCTAATTCTGATTTTGGGGTTTTAAGGCTTGGTGGTCAAAGAAGTTTCTTTTAAAAACTTGGGACCTGAAAGTTTATTTTTTCATTTTGTTGAAGTTTAAAGATATTTTTTGTCCTGTTCTTGGAAGTTTGAAAGTTTTTCTAAATTTGGAGCAAATTGTTATTTTGGATCCGATTTCTGTTTCCTCAACTGTTTTGTTCTCAGTTGGGAATTTTCTACAGTTTTGGAGATTGCACAGTCGATTTTCAAATGAAAATCCGCGAACTTAAAATCTTTACGTTGAGTTTCAAATCAAACAGATTTTTTTTTTCCTTTTCCAAATTTGCCAATTAGGTATAGAAGAAAGATCTATTCTGAACTACGTGTATAGAATTTAGATAAGCACAAAATACAACATCATCTCATATTGAATTTGTTGCCTTACTCCTCTGAAACTCCAAGCTGTCCCTTAAATGTATATATCTTGAACTTAACACTTTCGCACTGGGAAACAGATTGACGGTTGGGAAATTTAATTAGAAAAGTAAAAAAAAACAAACATTTGATGCATATATACCCAACTTTGAAGGGCAAAAGTTTTTAAATTTAATAAAATAGTATACATTCATTAAATTCGTCAGCTTACATAAGAAAGGGTAAATCAAATTTATTTTATATTTGAAGGTTAAACTTACATTAGTTTTCCATCTTATAAAAAATATATTATATTAATAAATTCTAAACTAAATTTAATTTTTATTTTTTAAATATTTCAAACTTTTATAGAAATTCATAAATTATTTAAATGATATATAATAAAAATAAGATTATTATTATTTTGATAGTATCTCGAAGCACCATACATAATTAAAACATTGGATTAAATAAACATAAAGCAATTTACCGCATTTCTTCTCAACCCTTAAAAAAAACTAGTTTTTTTTCCCTGTTTATTTTTCTTTTTTTTGCATATTTTGTCTATGTTTTTTTTTTTTTTAATGCATTAATTATAGAAGTTATAGATTTCTTTAGAGTATCATCTTAGCAGCCACATTAATCTGATGGGTCCTTCTTTCTTGGACCCACTTCCTCTTACAACGGCTCCGGTTCCACCCAAAAAAAAAAAAATTTTACCTCGTGGTTCAGCAGCCTTGGAATATAGTTTACAAAGTTAGGAGCTTCCAATCACTTATGTTTATTTATTTAAAGAGAGAAAATTCTATAATTATTCAAAAATGTGTCAGATTTTTTAACCAAGACTTGGTAGATTGCAACTTACTTCAATCATTCAGTATAAGCGATTGTTTAAATAGTCTGATAGGTTTGAGAAATCATATATTGACATTTTTAAATGTTTGAATGAAAAATGCAATATATAGTTATAATATAAATTACGAAAAAATTGTAACTTTTATTGAAAGGTGATAAAAAATAGAAAATAATAAAAGTATTGAATTCATCAAAAATAAAAAAGAGGAATTTAAACGATGCCTAGAGTACACTTCCTTCAATGGGGGGTGGCAACAGATGTCACCCTTCTGCCACGAGAAGGTGAAGGCTGAAATGAATCTTATTTAAAGCCATAGAAGAAAACAATAATTATTTCAAATTACATTATTATTTGTTTTTTGGTGTGCTTTCTGCAACTGAATATAGTGCGCCCTATTAGATTTTCAGGAAAAAAAAAATTCCAAAAAATAGAAAAATTCAACTCGAAGAAAGATAGTATGAGAATACAGCAGTATTATTGGCCAGCGGTAAGCCAAAATAACACTTGGAATAGAAGATGATTAATTGAAGAATACGATGGATCTGAGCGGTGCCCAAACAATCTACTAACAGATCTCACTCATAAATAAAAAATATATATCGAATGCGCTTAAAGTAAAACTGAAAAATAGATTTAAGCTTTAAGGAAAAAGCTGAGAAGCTCACAACAAAAGATTTTTAGAAATAATGAATATTAGAGGTTCTTAACCTAAATAAAAATTTAGTGGGCCTCATGCTCGCTTTAGGGCCATCCTAGTTTCAGGTTGTGATAAGATTTTTGTTAAGGTATACAGATGAAAGTACATGATTTTTCTAGCGAGATTTTATAAAATAGTCGAGGGGAGCTGAAACCCCATCTGCACTCAACTATGTACTCAGGACGGAGTAAAGTAGCTACCTCAAGGGGGACAATGAGAGCGGGGTTATGCGAATAGAGTCTTCGTGCCTTACCTAATATGAGCGACAGATAACTCTTAGCAGAAAGGCGTTGCGGTGAATTAGAGTGAAGAGTTAAGAAGAAGTGGGGTCGTGGGTGGGATGAGTTGTGGTATTAATTTAGGTCTTGTCTGTGAATCCTTGCATGTCACTATAAATTTGCATATGAGAATAGATATTATAGCTCTATGCATATTGAAATATGGCAATTTATTACAATGAGAATAAATTAAGTGTTGTTTAACATTAAAAATTACATAGATGGATACGTTAGATTGAGACGGAGTTAAATAGTGATGATATTTCATCTCTTGAATGAGCTGTATCAACAAAGATTGTTTCCCCCTTTTTATACTAATTATTCCATGAAGATTTTTACAACTGAAAAGACTTGAGACTTGCGGAGTCTAATAATGAATATTATTATACTACCTATTACGTAATAATATATTCAATATTATAAGTACATCTTTTCTCAAGAGCACTTGCTCAAACACATGTAGATTCATAATGATATAGTCCATGAGGAAGGCACTGTGCACAAGATAGCTTAGAATTAAGATTTAGATACTTTGTCGAGAAAGTAAAGAGAGTCTTGCAATTGAAGGCGGTCGACTGCCTGCTCTCATTTGTGATTTTTAATTAATAATATAATTAAGAGTGAATATGAGGAGGCATCATTTTGATATAGAGCATTGAACGTGATGATTTAAATAGAAATCGATTAGATAAGGATTAGCCTGTTAAATATATACCTTTGTCTCAAATTGTAAAACTAAGTTTATATGAACCTTATTAAGAAAATTCCTATTGCAATTCTAAGGAAGTAAATAAATTATTTTTAATGGTTTCGGTCACAATAGTCAATTCATTATATGAGAAGATAATTCCAGAATTTAATAGCCGATGATCAGCATGGGAGTTAGTTAAATCAAATTACTGCCATTCATCCTCTTCAAATTAATTTCGTTAATAGGAACACGACGAAAGTTTCTAAATTATGAAGGTCCTAAATGAAAGTTTCTCAATTATTACTGATTATGGAGGTTCCCAATTGACTAATGCAAAGATATTAAATAACTGAATGCCAATGTTAAATAGAAAAGGAAGAAAATTTTGCTTGCCTACACATATCGTTATCAGGGTAACACATGTATCAGGAAGTTATTCAAAAAATTCAATATAGAATTTACTAGAATTTTAAGCAGTGCTTGACAAAAGTAAAGGAAACTTGATTAGATTAAGAATGAGGTTTTTTAAATTTTCTTTTTCCACATGACCAATAAAAAAAAAAAAAATAATGGTGATTAAATAAAGTTGTAATCACACAACAAACTTATTGATTCGTTAGTAAATGTAGTATTAGTCAAAAAAGAGATTTAGAACTACTGTAAAAACATTAAAGCTGCCAAGATAAAAGATGTTAAAAAATATAAATAAACAACATTTTAAATTTTATAATGGTTATCTATGATATAAAATTCAAAACAGAAGATGAATCCTGAGTTATTAAAAATTAATACTAAAAATGTAAAAGTTTGAGAACATCATGACCTCATATCAAGATGGATGCGACAAGATGACTCACACGTTTCTGTAAAAATAGGGAAGTTGAGTTCTTTTTGATTGAAATTAAAGATAAGTAGTAGAAGTTAACACGTAACAATTAATCTAAGATTCAGATGATTAACGCACTTCTAAGCTAATTTGACATGTAGTATTATAATCGTTCTCTCCTAAGAATGGTCTCATTACTATTTTTAAAAATGATGGTATATTATGTGGTTCTATAAAAAAGTATATCATCCAGGATAACGCTACTATAACTATATGAATAATGGTTGAACTATAAATATGAAATTTGATTTTGTAAAACGATGTAGCACTACCCAGTAAAAATTTCATGAATGAAAACAGTTTTGTAAACTCAGCACTGTAGTCTATTGATCCTTGTAAAAAAATTTTGTGTTAAAGAATATAACAATCAATCACTTTTATTCTTTCGCATTTTCTTTGGTCCATAAAGGATAAAAATTAAAAGGATAAGTCCCAAATTAAAAGTAGATAAACATTATATCAATAGGTTATTGGGTATATGGATTGTGTAATATATTACATTAAAAGTTACATTTAAATCAATCCTCCCATCATTACATCATTTTCCTATTTGTACTTTTGCTTAAATTTTTGAATGTTGAAAAAAAGGTGAGAACCACTATAAGAAAAAAACTTATATCATGCGAGTCAAGGACAAATTAACATATAGTATAAGAAAGGAAACAGATAGCGTACATTAAGGATATTAAATCACACAAGAGGTAATTGAGAGAAAACTTCAACAAAGTAGTTAAAGGCTTTTAAATTGCTCAAAAACAAAAGATCTTCAAGAGCCAAGCTTTATAAATTTTGAGCCAAAAATTCTTTTAATTAAAATAATGTGTCTGGAATATTCGGCAATGCTCCAGTTGTTAAAAGTGAGAATTTACACGAAGCAACATTTTATAATACACAAAGCTGTTGGTAAAAACATAAGTTATGTAAATGACTCCATGCATTGAAGCTTGATGGTCCTAATTCTTACTGATGGCATGTAAAAGGGGATTCTCAAAAATAGTCCAACTTGATTTTTAATAGTAATTTTTTAAAAATCATCCTTCTAAAGGTAATTAACAAGAAACATAAAATTTTATATAAAGAATTTAATTTAAAAATTAATTATCGCTATGGCTTATGTACCCAGAATATAGATATGGTAGACCATTATATTTTGAGCAAGTTATTCACCTAATATCAGAGACTTTATCAATTTTATCTAAAAAATGAAACCAAACATATATATTATGTAAAATATTACAATTAAGATATAGATGTAGTATATCTGTGGCAGTACTTACATATATTCAGCATAACTGCAAAGAGATAATAATAGAAAATTAAATATGCAGAAGTAAATAGGTTATATTATATTATATTAGTTTAATATATAACTTTATTAGTATAAAATTATATTAGAATTTTATGTAAAACAAAATTTAAAGAGATAAAAATTTATATAATCACATACACTATAAATTTAGTAGAGCATTATAAAATAATAATGTTCATTTATATAGTTAAAGTAAAAAAGTATAATAATTCGTCATTTGACTTTATGATAAACTATAACGTTAATATGTATTCAATGAATAATATAATGAGTTTCTGTGAGGAGTACGAGTAAGTGTAGCGCCCCTGTTGAATATTGTTGTTGAGGGACTTTATATTGTTGGTTGACTTATGTCAGGCTTAAGTCTTACGTATAGCTGTATTTTTGTATTAGGAGAGTGAGCTTTGCGTTGTGTGGTAGGGAGGTGTTTGTTGTTCTCTCTTGTCCTGGTTTGTATGGTGGTCGAGTGTCTGGTGCAGTGTTTAAGGCTGATTGAAATATTGTGGAGAAATAAGTTATAGAGTGGTAAGATGCTGAGGTGCTAGAATATAGTTTCAGAAGTGGATAGTCTTATGGAGTATGGTGTTTTAAGGTGCTTGTGTTGTTTGGTAGGGTAACTGTTTAGACACAGATGTTAAATTTGAAGGGGTATTCCTGTCATGAGAATTTGTATTCAATAAAATAGATTCATAAAAAAATGACCTCTATTTCTTCCTATTCTTGTGTAATTAGCATACATACAATATTGTCGATTCAAACTCAATTTACTTATTAGCAAATCTTCTTATTTTATTAAGACATCAGGACATCGGAGAGTGTAGATCTATCTTAAAAAAATATGATGATAAAGCTGTTAACATAATGTATATTATGTGGATGTTGGTAAATACAAATGCCAACAAAAAAATATAGACCTTCATTGGCTTTTACCTTGACTCAAACTCAAGTTGTAGGTTGACTTTTATAATTCTTATAAAATACAAAAGTACTATAAAACTAATATTACATATTAATTATAGATTATGATAATAAATAATGCACTAGGCTATGCTTGAACAGACATAACATGAATTAATAGATAATTAAAACAATGGGAAACTTTTTATTGGATTACAACATTTTTTCTAAAGAAGATGAACAAATAATATGACATATTGAATAATTATTATGTGAAAATTTAATAAGAACTTTAATAGAGTAAAACCTTTTTTACACTCAATAAATTGAAAAAATTTATTTCTAATTGTGTCTTAGTGTATTAAAAATAAGATCGGTCAATATTTAAAATTTTAAATAAAATCAAATTATAGTAATAAATAATAACAATAATTAACACTATTTCATATAATAAGTTCGCTTGTTTTGCAGCAGGCTAATTTCTAATTATAATTCAATCGGTTTTTTATGAGAAATCAAAGCAATGCTAGAATCGGGAAACTATTTTTTCCCAATTGGTTATATATATCGGATACCTTATGGTAAATGATAAAATGACAGTTTTTGAAACATTAAGTCACAATTTGAAGCTGCAATTAATTATCTTGAACCTTATGGTCTTCACCTTTATGAGTGGACTTTTCTAACTTGCCTGAGCCAGAGTTTATGTGTTTAAAAAATCAGGTTTGCTCTCTTCTGAAGATAGTCTTCACTAAACTTCTAGGTTGGTGGGATAGGAAAGAGGATTTAATATCCTTAAAGGAACTGACTTAAGAGTATTAGTGTAAAAACTGGTAATTAGGGAGCCATTTCTGACGTCTCTCATAACTACAAAAAAATTTTAGATCCTTTCGAGTCTATTGTATTAGCTGTCACCTTTAGCTTTTAAGCTTAAGCTCTTAATGCAAAATCTGGTAAGTGAGAAGAAGTAAGCTAATATGTAGTGAAAAACATAATCGCTGGGTCAAATCTACTATATAAATGCCATATGAATGTGATTAGGCCATTACTGTAAGTAAGGCATAAACACTTAAAAAACCAACCACCCATAGAATGATTACCTCTTTGTGTTTATCTCTTTAGATTCCTCCAACAAAATCCCTGTAATCCATATTTTTATTTTTTTTTTTTTTTTTTTTTTTTTTTTTCTTTTTTTTTTTCTTTTTTTTTTTATATAAGTACTGTCAGTTACAGTTTTAGTCTGATGGATTTTTTGTGTGGAGAAAAGATGATAGGGTATTAGTCAGCTTTATGGCAGGGAGATGTCACAGTAGTGAGTTATTTATTGTCGTTCTATACCTTATAAAAAAAAAAAACTTTTTTAAAATGAATAAAAATACATATGTTAAATTAATTATAGAAGGGCTATAAAATGTGCAACAGAAATTAAAAAAAAAATCACGAAAAACAAAAGAATTTTTACCATAATACGAAATAAATGATATAGTAAATATATAATAATAATAATTTATACTATACTATATATAGTATATATATATATATATATATAATATAATATATACCTACTTAAATGCATTTATATATATATATGATATATGTTATATATAATATATATATACTATATATATATATACTATAATATATATAATTTAAATTATAAACACGCGCTGCAGGGTAATACTAAGGTCCGAAGTCCAGAGCGACTCACACATTTCCTGAGAGAACCAACAATTCTTCTAAAGTTCAGAAAAGTTAAGTTAAGGCTTATGGTTTTTTAACCAAATTGTTTAGTGGTAGCCTTTGGCAATAATTCCGAAGCTTGCCACTATAGAAATTTTCCTTAAAAAACTTAACTTAACTTTTCTGAACTTAGAAATTTTTTTGAACAAATAAGAAAATTTCACTTTCAAAACGTGTAGGGTCGCTGTCTACAGTATTACCTATATATATTAGTATGGGCTATATATATATATTATAGGTATATGTTATAGAAATTTCTTCATTCAGGCATTGAACATAAATATATTAAAAAATAGTAACATGAATAAAATAATACATAATACTTATAATATAATTATATATTATAGTATAGTATATATTTTCAAATATATATAATATAGTAATATAATATTATAATTATATATATTTATATAAATAATTATATTGTGTAATGAGGCTGGGTGGTGCAGGTAGGCTTCCTCGACGCAGATGGGATAAGGTTATATGATTTCATGTTTTTTAGTATAGTATATTACATTATGCGTCAGGAGTAGACTGAGTGGTGAGTCTCGTCAGTTCTTTTCTTAGACGATAATTGGGAAACCGCTACTGGTAGGTCGATTGACAGTCGGAGTGATACATCCACTACAACATTTAAAAGTTGTCTCAATTACAAATTATATTTTCATTAGACCTTGTTTGAGACCGACTTTCAAAATACATGGAACAACAAAGTTGTTATGTGGAGCTCGCACCTAGAGCTAGTGATCGGATTTCCAATTCGCTAAACTGACATGGATAGCGGAGTGAATCTATTATTTTGCAAAATCACAAGAAAATTATAATCAGAAGGTATAATACTAGCTTAGTGCGTTTTTTGTCAAACCAGGGAATGGTAGGGAAGGGCACATCTTTAGCACACTATTTGAGGCTTTTGTAGGGTGGATGTCATTATTTAGTGTTTTATGTATAGTTAGATTCAATTTAGTGTAGTATGTTTTTTAGCGAGTAGGCTACGTGTTTTTCACAGGGATGGGGTGAGTTGGGATATAAAGAAAGTTCAATGATTCCAAGCTCCCGACTTCCGACTACCCGAGTCGATATAAAACAACCAGACTCCCACAAAGAATAGTCTAGAGACTTGGACTAAGTGAGGTTTAATAGTCGATATTTTTAACTGGTAGTAACTCGATATTACGACTAGTAGCCCAACGCTGTTGCCCACAGAGTGATAAAATTTTCATACACAACTCATTTTGTGAGCGATATGCATTGAAAGTGCATCGTCGACGTGTGGTTGATTAATTCGTTGATTGGCCTTCAATATAACAAGTACATTTCGTTGTTTATAACGCTAGTTTATGTTATCTATTTGTATAAAAAATAGATTTCCTCGGGTCAATAATGGATTTACGAAATAAAATTCCCATCAACTTCGCAATGTTCATTTTGGCTGGTTATAGGCACGCATTCGGGGTAAGGGATGAGAAGTACAACTAAATTAAAAACATAAGTGCTTCTTCAACCCAGTCAGATAGATGTAGGTACACAGACTCATGTCGTATCAACCACTAAAATGCAACAAAACCATACCACTATCCAAACCAAATTATCAAAATTGGTCGTTGATAGGCAAACTGATTTGTTGCATTTTGTTTATTCATCAAAAAAGACAAAAATTCAACATGAGTCTTGCAATCCTATTTTTTCTACAAACGAATGATGAACCGGTTTCACGACACGAGGATAATCGCTCTTTAATTGAAATACTCTAGCAGTTTGTTATAAATATAGTTTACAATCTTTAATCTCATCTTAGATTTTAAAACAATAACTATCTATACTATCTTTAAAAACGTAGTTACGAGATACTTGGTATTTGGTA
The DNA here is from genome assembly GCA_015478945.1 of Trachelipus rathkii. NCBI lineage: Eukaryota > Metazoa > Arthropoda > Malacostraca > Isopoda > Trachelipodidae > Trachelipus > Trachelipus rathkii. The sequence continues at coordinate 11,607 of JABUQX010132208.1, forward strand.
ATAAATACATTAACGCGAGGATAATGGTATAACTAACACGAATTTGATATTAAAGTATTTAAATAACTTTCTCAATCTGATGATATATAGTATATGGATATATATCGGTTATATTATTTGTTACGATTCTGTAATATTACATTCAAGAGATATATAATGATAGAGTATTATTATCGTGGATGAGTATTGTATAGGTATTAGATGTAGTAGTATAGTAATATAATATTTACGTCTAATGTGTGTTCGGAGTGGTATATTCGTACTGGGTGATACGGTTATGATGCCTGTCGGAGTGTTTGAGCGACCTCATGGAGAGAGAAGGATTCTGGGGAGAGGCAGAATGTCCCAGTTAATATATAATAATTAATATATAAAGTATATATATATGATAGAAATTATTATATATATTATATATAGGAGACTCTTTATATTAATTAATGTATCCAATTCTAACACATAATGGGGGATGTATATTATGGCGAAAAAAAATGGCTATTACGAATAGCATACTAGTAGTATAAGTAGTATCGATGTAGCGAGATAGAATACTAGGGAATTGAAGGGGTGTTCCGCACCATCTTGGGTATTAAGTTCATTATGACTGTACGATGAATGGTAGAGAAAATGATGGAAGTCACGGAGTTGGTGTGCGATCGGATATTTCGTAAAATAGAAAGTACAAATAACATAAGTGATTCGGAAAGGTTTATGTAAGTTAAAGTTGTAAATTTTTATAAGTTTGCAGTGTAGGATGAAAGTACCATTCTTCTCGGTTTTTTGGCACTTTGCAAAATGAAAAAGTCCACAGCAGATTTGTCGAAAGAGGCAAATTAAGAATTGTGAACAATACTTTTCAGTTGCAAAGGCAATGAGGGGATTCATTCTATCTTGCCCCCAATTGTTAGGTTGCCGAATTAGACGACTGTAATTCTTTGTAATCTACAGTAAAGCCAATCTTTCAGCTTCAACAGGATATAGCCGATGGATTAATTTGAAATATTTTAAGTCGACTTTAATATTTTCTGTCTTAAATAGTTCCCTAGCATTTTATTTCCCTTGAGTTCATATTATAAATGCCCAGTTAGGATGCTACTGTACAAAGGAAACTCGGGAATGGAAAGGAGCTCCTGTTACCTGTGTAGTTAAAAATATTACCTAGTAATATATATGGGGGGGGACTTCAAGTTCAGGATCTCGCTGTCTGCATGTAAGATTTAGAGTGGTTAGAAAAAGAAGATAAGGAGAAAAAAACAGTCTACAGTCTTTTTTCTTTCTTGTTTTCGTTTAAATGCAACTCGTGGGATGAAATCCATAGGGAGCGTATTGTAAAGATTTTGAAGTGTTCACTGTTGTTCGGCGTTAGCACTCACAAGCGTTTTAGCGTAAGGAAAGGATGAGTATTGAAACGGGTGGAGCTGATACTTAGTTAGAATGATTGTTGACCGGGGGTCGGCCGGCGTCGCGCGGGACGTTTTGAAATGAAGAAACGGGGCCAAAAACAGGGCTCACCGTCCATTGAGATGAGCCGAGCATATTTTAGTTTATGAGGGATCATGGCGAGGGGAGACGAAAAAATACATATCGTACCATTCATGACTTCAGCGGACTTTGTTTAAATTCGAGTAATTGGTGAAACATTTATTAAACGATACGTTCTTCACACAGCTCACAAAAATCATCACGTTCGCTCAAAAAATTACTTTTGTCATGTAAATATTTCTGACTCTTTTAATATCTTTCCTAATTCTAATTGTAGTTCCTCACAGCTTGTTTTATTAAGAATATGGTCTGGCATTTCTTGACGGTGAAGGTTTTTATGTATTAAACAGAGACAATCGCGTGTAAAAAACATTGTATGGCGAAAAAGAGTGAGCGCAAAATACAGAAGAGGATCAATCAATAGTCTTTGCAAATCCCCTGCTTGATCTCTGTGTTCCTTGTGTTTTGCTTTCTTTCGAATATTTTTCAACACAGGTCAGCTGTCCTAAAGTCAATCGGCGTCTCTAATTGTTCAAAAACCATGTGTCGGTACGGTTCGGGCACTGTTAAGATATTCCATCTTGTTTGGTACAGGTTTTTGGAAAAAAATGTGTTGCCCAATGATTTCATCTAGATACACGAGCATCGCCCTGGAAAAAGGAAGAATTTGTGAAAAAACAGAGGAATTTAATGAAAA
>JABUQX010132209.1:10000-12500 GCA_015478945.1 Trachelipus rathkii
AGAAAAGTACTTGATAAGATTGGGCCATAGGTGCTCCAAGTCAGCTTGGCTGCTTTTTTTTCATGGGAAGTACAGGAGGCATCACACTCAATAATTGCAAGAGTTACACTTCGACGACTTTCACCATTTGCAATTCTTTTTCCCTTTAAGCACTTATTCATATCTGTTTTATCCCAATTTAAACACAAAAGCACTAAAAAAGTTTAATCGCTAATCACAAGTAACCAATAAACTTAGTAAATTGGCTATAATAATAATAATAATAATAATAATAATAATAATTAATAATAATAAATAATAATAAAATATAATAGCAATAATAATAATAATAACAAATAATAATAATAATAAATAATAATAATAATAATAATAATAATAATAATAATAATAATAATAATAATAATAATAATAATAAATATATTATTTAATTATTATTATTATTATTATTATTATTATTATTATTATTATTATTATTATTATTATTATTATTATTATTATTATTATTATTATTATTATTATTATTTATTAATTATTATATTATATATATATATATATATATATATATATATATATATATAATATATATATACTATATCATATATATATATATATATATATATATATATATATATATATATATATATTATATAATATATATATATTATGGAATGGAGAGGAGTGGAGTGGAGGGGTGCCACCGTACCTATTGTATGCGCGATGAATTTGGTTTCTGTGCTGGCGAGTCTGAAGAGAGTTTGAGAGGATTGGTGGAGAAGATTTGGCAGGGTATGTAAAAAGAGGGGGGTTTAAAAGTAAACGTAGATAAGAGTAAGGTAGGTTGTGGAGTGAGGAACAGTCCCATCAGTGGTGAAGTTATGTAGATGATGAGCAGCTGGAGCAAAGTGTCTGAGTTTAAATATTTAGGGTATGTGTTGGATGAGAAGGGAAAGGGATTGATGCAGAGTGTAGTAGGAAAGTTGTGAAATGGCAGGAAGGTGGCTGGTGCAATTAAATCGTTGGTGAATGTAAGGGACTAAGTCTTGAGTGCGCTAGAGTCTTACATGAAGGTAGTTGTTACCTGTGTTATTGTATGGTAAGTGAGACTATGGTCTGGAAATAAGAAGTATAGATCTAAAGTTCAATGTGTTCAGATGGACAATCTTTAGGGGCATGCTAGGGTGGTGAGAAGAATTGAAAAAGTGAGGAATGAACGTATTAGAGAGTCGTGTGGTGTGAAGAGAATGGGGTAAATGAGAGAATAAATGAAAGTATGTTGAGATGTTTTGGGTCAATGTGGAAAAGATGAATGAAAAGTCGGTTGGTTTAAGCGGATGTAGTGGAAGAGTGTGTTGGGAACTCGACCGGGCTGGAGACCGAAGAGAAAGTGGATTGAGTCGGTGAACGAGTGTCTGAAGGAGAGAAATGTGAAGTTTGGCAGAGGCGAGAAAAAAAGTGCATGATAGGAGTGAATGGCGGGGTTTTGTAATGGGGGCATGGTTGTGGTCCACCTGGGCCAGGGGATGAACCCTTACATTTTGACGATTTACATAGTGAGGGTTCCGTCCGCGGTCCATGATGCTCTAAGGGTGGATTTTTCTGTCTGTGACGAGCTCTCACAATTAATTGTACAGAGGGGGCGGTAAGGGTGGGCTTTCTTTTCGACGTTTGTCATGTTCTCCAACTGCTTTTCTTTTCCGATGCTTGTACCAGCACCTTACCCCCAATCTTGGGGCAAAAGAGGAAGGGAAGAAAGAAAGAAGATTAATATATATTATAGTTATATATATATATATATATAGTATATATATATATATATATATATATATATATATTATATATATATTGATATATTATATATAATATATATATAATATAATATATATGATATATATAATATATATATATATATATATATATTAATATATATTATACGCAAAATATTTAGATAGTGCGCAAACGCAAATTATTTAGATAGAGCGCAAATTTGCGCTTTTGCGCTCTTAAAAAAGTTGTTGAGCGCAAATGCAAAAGCGCACATTTTTAGAAATTTCGCGCAAACGCAAAAAAGCACGTTTTTTACCTAAAGCGCAAATTGCGCTTTGCGCTTTCATTTGCGCTTATGCCCATATATATATATATATATGGCTTATATGTATTTCATTAACAGCAAAATATAATTTTTTCAATCAGATTATCTCAAAAACTACAATAGCTACAGGGAAAAGGAATATACATTTCTGGAATGCTGGTCCAATTTTAGTGGCGGAAATGTAAAAAAAAAAAAAAAAAAAAAAAAAAAAAAAAAAAAAAACATCTCAAAACTACAATAGCTTACAGAGAAAGGAATACATTTTTGTTAATCCTTGTAAATTTTAAGTTAGGAAAATGGTAAAAAAAAAATAATAAATAAATAAAAATAAATATTGGCTATTTTTTTTTTAGGAGCAGGGGACGGGTATATATATAATATATATATTAATATATATTATTTTAAAGGTAT
>JABUQX010132209.1:17500-25000 GCA_015478945.1 Trachelipus rathkii
CAGCTCTACATACCCCTCTACTAAAGTCAATAGTTAGCTAAATAGGCTTCAACAATTACAGCGGAAATCCGTCTATGATACAATAAAGACAAGAACTATGGCAATATATATAGACTAGTTACTCACACCCAACAAAAGAGTCAAACACCCACCCAACAATTTTCCTTCCAAACAACAGACTCCACCTCATTAAACAACCCAACATCCTTGGGTTAACTTTCGATCCACACATGACATTCCACCTCATTAAACAACCCAACATCCTTGGGTTAACTTTCGATCCACACATGACATTCCACCTCATTAAACAACCCAACATCCTTGGGTTAACTTTCGATCCACACATGACATTCACCCACCACATAAACAATATTACCTCTTGAGCCACACATAAATTGAATGCAATGAAAACAATAACCGGAACAACTTTTATCCAACAAAAAGAGTCCCTCACAATAGTATACAGACAATATACATTCGTTCAATTTTAAACTATGCATCGCCCGTTTGGGCTCTCACAATATCACAATCCACCATATAAAAATTATCGGTCTTTCAAAACAAAACTCTTAGAATAATAACAAGCTGCCTTCCTTCCTCACCCATCCACCATTTACAAACCGAAACAAAAATCCTTCCTACAGAGGCCCATCTTGACATGATAGGCTGCCAATTAGCAAATCACTTTCAACAGACCATCCTTAACACCAAACTTTGTGACAATCCGTAAAATAATTCAAAGTTTATTTTAGGAAAATTATATATATATATTATATGTTTACTAATATATATATATATATATATATATATATATATATATATATATATATATATATATATATATATATATATATATATATATATATATATATATATATATATATATATATATATATATATATATATATATATATATATATATATATAACTGCCATATATTCATGCTCTATCAATAACCGCTTAACCATATATATATATATATATACCATATAATATACTAATAACTAACGCCCAGCCGCCGCCGCCATATAGCATAATATATGTAGCAACATATCACGCATATGCGCCAGCCACGCCCTATACTATCAGCTCATTGGTGCCAGAACGACGGAACTCAAAGGATTTGGTGTTTTCCAGGCACAGGCTGGGAGTTTAGTTTCAAATTGTTAATACAGAAAGGTATTAAGAAGAATTCATAAGGAAAAAAACACTGCTGCTTTCGTCAGGAGATTTGGGACTCATTAAGATCTTTAAATCTCAAAAAGGATGACTAATAGTTTTGATGTAAAAACCGAAGCGTGAAAGGAGAGCGTATAAGAAACTGTTCCAATCATGAAAACCCACAGAAGCACCTACCTACGTACCTCTCTCCGATTTAGAACTGTCCGTGTAAACTGGAAGTGAGGTCGTGTGGGCGGTAGAATGGGAATAAATGTTGTCTTCTGTAGTGAATTTAGATAACTCGAAGGAGAACCATGGAGCGGTAAACTGCCAGAGGGAATTCATTTAATTGTTTACATGGTTGACATGAAACATTTACGAGTCTATGCAACATTAAACTTCATCTATCCGCAGTGTTCATTTTACTCAGTAACGCACGTTCAGTATGTTTCAAAAGGAGGTGGTTTAGCCTGTTTGACACATACTGACTCTCCTCTTCTTCATTTGTTTGAGAGCATATTGCACTAGCTAAATTTTAAACAATTTCGTCAAAGGAAAACAGGAGTCGAAATGATTTATCAACTGTAGGGATAATTCATCTCTTTCCACCAAAGGGTTTTGTCGACCAATTATAACAGTCCAATTTACCACGGAGAATCAACATCCGCATATCATATTTACGGGAAGGAAGACCTAATTCTACTAAAAATCTTAAATTCTACTTGACGAATACCTAATCAACACGAGTATCATACCATTACTTTTTCGCGTAGAAAGACATACTTCAAGTCGAATCAGTTCAATGTTCCAGTCGTCAAAATTTTCCTAGTCATACTTAGATCATTAGATGGAAATTCATGGTTCAAAACCTCTTCTTCTCGCTAAATTATTCGGCTATTTAAATTCAAAAAAAGATCATAACTTCTCTTTCTCTCTTCCACAAAATTTCCATCAATATTCATATTATTGATTGACGTGACAAAACTCCCATTCGATCGATTTCACTGCGATTGACAACTTTTATCATTTGTAATATGAATTCCATCTGCAACAATCGATCAAAAGTGAGGTGGTGGTTCAGCCTGGAGGTGTACATTATATTTCATTATGTACTACCGTAACTTATAATGCCATTTTCACTTTCAACAATAAACTAAAAACCATATTCCTCTTAAATATCCACCCTGTAATGATACTACTCGTAAATCTATTTACAAATTAATCACCGTTCTCTTAAAAAAAAAAAAAAAAAAATAAAAATTTCTTTTTAATTTTCTTTACTTCTAATTCCTTCCTAAGATTATGTCTTGCAACAAAATTCTTCAAATTTCCATTTATGGTTCTGATGGTATAGGTTACGTTTAACTCCTGGTTCATGATGATTAATTTAAAATCTTTTGAAGATTCTCCAAGGTCGATATGTAAAAAGGATAAATGGGGGAAGGGTCGTTATCAGTGCCTTGTGTTCATTTATAAAGAACATTGAGAAGATTTTAGGAACCTTTACCTCACAATTGTGTTTAAATATGAATTTACATCGAGCTTTTAACATTAGTCTCATTAAGACGTGAAAATCTTCTTGATTACATTTTCCCAAACATAGTCTGGATTTTGTTACGTTCTAGCTAAACAAGAGTATTATGAATATCAAATTAGTTTATCTGCAAGATACGAATCTAGTTTCAATTTCTGAATATCATCGGCCTTACATAAATTTTAAAATAGGAAAAAAATGGGGGCTGGCCTTTGAGTACTCAGCAATTATGGGATGAGAAAACCGGGAGCTTTAAAAACTATTCTTGAAGCGTTCTTTTTTGGGAACGTGGATGGTCTAGTGGTTAGAGCGACCGGTTACTGTTAACTCAGCGACGCGGAGTCCAGTTTCGAATCCCGCTGATGGAGAGTAAAATCTCCTTTGACTCATTCAGTTGGATTCGTTACAGAAACTCTAAATAAGCAGTTTTTTTTTTTTTTTTTACCAAATATCGACCCATTGGTATAGGTCCGGATTTTGCAATTTTTAAGTTATTTTGGAACACGTGTTGAATACAATCTTTAGAACTTAACATTTTAGTACTTGGAATATTATCTTTAATTTTGGAATTTATTAGCTAAAGGTTTTGAAGTTTCGTTTTAAACTTTGATTTTCATTCAAGAATTTATTTCCGATAAGCTTTGAAGTCTCATTGCCTCATTCGATTTTGCTTAAATTTAATTATTTGTAGCAGAATTTTCCTCAATTTATTTCACTTAAATTTTAAGGTTTAATTAAGGTATCGAATTTAATAAAAAATTTCATATACTTTTTTTCAATTAAAAATAATAAATTATTCATTCGTGACTTATGTTAATTAATTAATTAGAGTTGTGACTTTTAGTTTAAGCCCCAAAGGAAATATTCTTCTTTTAAACTTATAAATTATTTACTCCTTCCTATGAAATATTAATAGATTTATATTACAATTATTTAAATGTTTTCTTCGATTTAAACTTACGAATTATTTAATGTTTCGTGAACGAAACTTTTCGATTGTGACTCGCAAATTCTTTGGTTTTTCGATAATATTTTTATTAACATTTTAAAGTAAATTAATCCATTAGTAAAGAAATTAAAAATCTTGTACAAAAGAATGATTTATTTATGAGAATTTATCATCTAAGAAGGACTTGCAAATTGGAACATTTTCTTACTAATGATGATAATTATTTTTATTTATTTTTTATTTCTCCCTTTTAAGGGGTTACTTACATACCTACGTGCTTAAGCAAATGTTTTTTTAAAAAAATTTTATAATTACTTTCATAGCTGCATTCAGAACATTTAAATAACTTTGTTTGTTTTTTTTGTTTTTTATTTAAAAACTCCTTTATTAAGGGTATATATATTTTCCTTTATGGGGTTGTTCGGGATTAAACCTTAATCCTAAGAACAACCCTCATAATTTCCCTTTCTTCGGTGTCTCATCGATACCCCAGCACAGTTCTTAGTATGCTTAAACTCTTCTTGATTACTGTCATACTCAGCTCCAGTGTGGATACCTTTACCGGGAGTCTCTCGAGATGTTTTTCTAGGCTCTTTTTTATTGTTCCCGTAGCTCCCACAATCACTGGAACTATTTCAATCATATCTATATTCCACAATCTCCTTAGTTCGTACTTTAGCCTTTGGTATTTGAGTTCTTTTTCCCTTTCGTAGGCCGAGACTCTTCCATCCCACGGGACTCCAACCTCTATAATCCAGCATTTATTTTCAGTTTTATTATGGATGACTATATCTGGTTTGTTATGAGTGACTTGTGCGTCGGTTGGTATGTTGTAATCATATAGTATTAAGACTCTGTTGTTTTCCTCTATATTGTTTGGGTTATGGTTCCCAGTGGTTAACTGTATTTACTTCTATTTCAAATTTTCTGCATAATCTATAGTGGATCAGTCTGCAAATGTTGTTGTGTCTTTCTGTGTATGTGCCCTTCTGCAGCAAAAACTTACACTCTGCTTTGCACTCAACACATTATATAATTTTATATTTTCGTGACTAAGCTGGCCTTATTCTTATGTATTTCTTCTAGTTGCAATTTCCTTTTACTCAAGAACATTTTAAATAACTTTGTATCTCGATGCTTAAGCATGTGTTGTTTTAAGTTTCCTTTATGATTACACTCATAGCTGCACTCAGCACATTTAAATAATTTTATATTTTCGTGATTAAGCATGTGTATTCTCATGTATCTCATTCTGATTACATTCGCTACTCAAGAACATTTAAATAACTTTGTATCTCGATGCTTAAGCATGTGCCGTTTTAAAGTTCCTTTCTGATTACACTCATAGCTGCACTCAGCACATTTAAATAATTTTATATTTTCGTGATTAAGCATGTGATCTTTTAATGTTGATTTAAAATTACTTTCATAACTGCACTCAGAACATTTAAATAACTTTGTATCTCGATGCTTAAGCATGTGCAGTTTTAAGTTTCCTTTCTGATTACACTCATAGCTGCACTCAGCACATTTAAATAATTTTATATTTTCGTGATTAAGCATGTGTATCCTTATGTATTCCTTCCGATTACATTCATAGCTGCACTCAGAACATTTAAATAACTTTGTATCTCGATGCTTAAGCATGTGCCGTTTTAAGTTTCCTTTCTGATTACACTCATAGCTGCACTCATTTTAATATTTTATTTTTTATTTTTTTTTTTTTTTTTAATTTCACCTTTCTTAAGGGTTACCATTTAATGCGCGGGCCCGAACCTCGGGCCTAAGCGCATATGGTTGTCCCGGCAGGTTCTTTAACAACCAAGAACCATTCTCAGTATTCTGGCGCTCTGTCGTATTATAATGGAGCTCATCTCCAACGTTGTTACTTCCACCGGTAGTCTTTCAATATATTGATTTAAGCTTTTTTTTATCACTCCCATACTTCCAATTACCACAGGGATAACCTCTGCTCTATCAATGTCATTCCACATTCCTTGTAATGAGTATTTCAGAGTTTGGTACTTAACTTCCTTTTCAGTTTCATATGCTGATACTCTGCCGTCCCATGGAATTCCCTATCTCTATAATGTATGCCTTTCTTTCTCTTTTATCTTTTACAACAATATCCGGTTTGTTATGTCTTATAGGTACATCTGTGGGAATGCTATAGTCGTATAGTATTAGTGCGTGGTTATTTTCTTCTATTGCGTTTGGGTTGTGTTCCCAATATTTGGATGCTTCTATTGGTATTTTGTATTTTTCACAAATTCTAAAATGGATTAATTTGCATATTGTATTATGTCTTTCGGTGTATGTCTTGCGTTGGAGAAGTGTGTCACAGCTTGATAATATATGGCTAACTGTTTCCGGAGATACTTTACACATTCGGCATTTGTTGGATATGTTCTCTTTCTCTATCTCTCTCTTGAACCAATTGGTTCGTAATGCTAAGTCCTGTGCCCCTACAATTGTTCTTTCATCTTCTTTTCTTAGATTACCCCTGCATACTGCTTCTATCGATTTTTCTTTATCTATATACACCTGTTCTATGATATTTTTGTATTCCTTTGCAAACGCATGCTCCTTCCAATTATTTTCATGTTTTTTTCTTCTTGCTTTTCTGTGCTCATTTCTTAGGTGTTTCATCTTTTCCTTCTTTGTCATTCCTTCTGTTGTTGGATCATCATTAAGGATATCATACTTTCGTAGGTAATCTCTCTTTTTTGCTATTAAAGATGTTCTCATCGCTTTCCCTGTTTCGTGCTCCTTCACCCATCTGATGAATTTACTATCACTTTCTTCGATATACGTCGTTAATCCGATCACTTCCTCTCTATATACTGCATCTATTTCCTGGAGTCCCATTCCACCTTGATCCCTGGGGACATACATTCTTGCCAGGCATTGGTTCTTGTATATCAATTTATGGGCGTGGAGCATTTTTCTCGTCTTAATATCTAGTTTGTTTAAATCTTCTTGGAACCAATCAATTATTCCAAACCCGTACGATAGTACTGGTACTGCCAATGTTCTTACTGCTTCGATCTTAAATTTGCATTTTAATTCAGATTTCAATATTAGTTTCAGTCTCTTCTCATTTTCCTTCTTCAGCTTTTTCCTTCATTTTCTTATGTTCTATTTTTTCATTTTCTTCTATCCCGAGATACTTATAGGTGTCTTCCTGTTCTAGTTGTCTAATGATCTGGTCTTCTATTCTGATATTTCCACTGTCAATTCTTTTTCCTTTCTTCAACTCCAGAAACGCGCATTTATCTAGTCCGAACTCCATTTGTATATCACTTGAAAACTTCTTAACTACCTCTATCTGTTCAATTGTTTGTTGTTTGTTTGGGGAGTATAGCTTGATGTCATCCATGTAAAATAAATGCGAGATGTTTTTTCCTTTCTTTTCATTTCTTGATCCTATTCTATATCCATTATGCAAGTTATTTATCAATGAACTCAGTGGGTTCAACGATAGTACAAACAACAATGGGGATAAGGAATCCCCTTGGAATATTCCTCTCCTTATTTTTACATCATTTATTTGTATCGTACCATTTTCGTGATGTAGTTTAATATTGATCTTCCATATTTGCATCACTTTTTCCATAAACTCTCTTATCTTATTATTGATTTTATAGATTTTTAATACCTCTTTGATCCATGAGTGCGGCACACTATCATAAGCTTTCTTATAGTCAATCCAAGTCATGCTTAAGTTCTTCTGTCTTTGCCTGCTGTCTTCTAGGATCATTTTATTTATTAATAATTGGTCTTTTGTCCCGTGACTTCCCTTACTGCATCCTTTTTGTTCTTCTGCTATTATATTATTTTCTATTGTATGTTTGTA
>JABUQX010132209.1:30000-33342 GCA_015478945.1 Trachelipus rathkii
ATATTTTCTGCTAATCTCTTAAAAAAACTGCTGAGTTGTTGTTAATAAAAGATATAAGAAACTTGCATTATGGAAAGTTTTTGTTTAAAATGTTTTAATCTGAAAGGGAAGAACATTGGAAAGGGGTCCAATGCAGGGAAGCCGAGCATAAACAGGAAGTTTAGGAACATCATATGCTATAGTTTTAGGACGATAAGTGTTATCGAGAAACAAGTAAACAAGTTTATCAAAAAGGTTAGAGGATAAAGGCTAGCTAGTACGAGAGAGTGGTTCTTAAACTCAATCAGAACAAAATATAAAGGCTTGTGTGTCAGGGACCTTAGACCCCTCAATTTTATGATTAAGGAAGTAATGAAATAAAGTGGTCAAGTATGTATTATTGATTGGATTACGATAAATCATTAAACCCACGAGACTAATTACGATTATCTCCTTTTAATCGTATTAAATAACCTGACCTTTGGCCGATAATTTTTAGTATTTCGCTTTGCGCTTTTAATTTTAGGCCGTTTCGTTTTTGTCTGTTTGTGTACTTACACTCGGTAGGCAAATGCCTCTTAGTTGCTTTAATTTCCTGTTTAGCATGACCGCGATTTCGTGCTAGGCTTACTTTGTTTTTAAACATTTGGATCAACTATTGTGATGGGAGTTTATCGATTTCGGATAAGCAGAAATAAAAAAAAAAAATAAAAAAATGGTTTATATTACAGATAATTGATCAACTATTGTGATGGAGTTTATCCATTTGGGAAGAAATTAGATTTAAGGCTGATTATATTGGCGGGCCGAAAATTTCGTCAATTCAACCGCTATCTTGTTTCTTACATTTCGTAAACAGTGTAAATTCATTTAGCACGGAAAAACAACCAACAGGGCCATTGATATTCAACACGTCACGGTAAGCATTTTCTGATTTTTCATTGGATTTGACAAAACAGGCCAGGAATTCCGAGCATTTCTTACGTTTCGTTAGCCCAGATACAAAAACGAAAACGGCTTTATATATATATCGCCATATATATATATATATGCTCATATACCATACATATATATATATATATATATATATATATATATATACGCATATATATAACCATATATATAATATATATATCTATACATATATATACTACTATATCTCTTACTAATTAACATAATTACCCAGCACAAAGTTATCATAAAAAACATATCGTACTTTACAAATATCATAATGCTACAATATTATTTTTTGTGAAAATGGGTCAAATGAATGAAAATATTACATAAGAAATAAATAAACATAAAAGATTATGTAAAATTGAAGCAAAGAGTGTAAGAATCTCATCGCTATTAAATAATGCTATTTTTCAAAATCATTAAAAAGAGGCGACTGTTCGTGCAGATGAAGAGCGGAGATTACTGAGTATAAAATTATTTATATTGTTGCCTTTGGCATCTGGTAGTTACTTTTTGATGTTGCCATTCTCTTTAAGTATAAATAGGGAGAGACTAAGTACTTTATTTATTTTAAACTTTAATTTAAACGTAGAAATTTAGAGAAAAATATATATATATATATATATATATATATACTCTTTCTCTATATATATATATATATATATATATATATATATATATCTAGAGAGAGCGAGAGAGAGAGTGGGAGAGAGAGGGGGGGGAGAGATCGAGAGCGTGAGAGAGAAGAGAGAGAGAGAGAGAGAGAGAGAGAGAGAGAGAGAGAGAGGAGAGAGAGAGAGGAGAGAGAAGAGAGAGAGAAGAGAGAGAGAGAGAGAGAGAGAGAGAGAGAGAAGAGAGAGAGAGAGAGGAGAAGAGAGAGAGAGAGAGAGAGAGAGAGAGGAGAGAGAGAGAGAGAGAGAGAGAGAGAAGAGAGAGAAGAGAGAGAGAGAGAGAGAGAGAGAGAGAGAGAGTGATAAGAAGAGAGGGAGAAGAGAGAGAGAGAGAGAGAGAGGGAGAGAGAGAGAGAGAGAGAGAGAGAGAGAGAGAGAGAGAGAGAAAGAGAGAGAGAGAAAGACAAAGACCCTTATTTTGGAAACACTGTGAATGGAAGTGTGCAAGTTAAATAAAGAGAGAGAGAGAGAGAGAGAGAGAGAGAGAGAGAGAGAGAGAGAGAGAGAGAGAGAGAGAGAGAGAGAGAGAGAGAGAGAGAGAGAGAGAGAGAGAGAGAGAGAGAGAGAGAGAGAGAGAGAGAGAGAGAGAGAGAGAGAGAGAGGTAAATAATGAATACTGTGTGTGACTTTCGAAACAATTTTTAAAACATTATTTTTAATAAACATGATGAATCTTAATGCGCGAGCTACAGCCTGGGCACTGCCGCAGTGTAGAGAACAGTATGATTTCGTTATATATATATATATATATATATATATATATATATATATATATATATATATATATATATATATATATATATATATACATATATATATATACATATATATATGTACATATATATATATATATATATATATATATATATAATTCTTTATTTATCTATTTTTCTTTATTTACTTATTATTATCCGGGGGAAAGGTTACTATTTTATGTTTTTCCCGACCAGTGGGCCCATACAAAGTGGAAAGGTGCACAGTTATCAGGGTGATAGTAACCCCAGCCTCAGTCTGAACCAAGTCAAGATATTCCAGCCATCAGTGGGCATGGCTAGGCTCTGGACTCACAGACCTACTGTGCGTGAGGCGAATAGGAATGTAGGTGTCTGTATGTGTATTAAAGGTTGTACCGTTGTATGTGTTGGCTATGGATGAGTGAGGTGAGGGTATTGAGATGATTAGTGTAATACACTATGCCGTAAACTGTAATGAATTACAGAAAATCTCAATTGATTTTTTTCGTGCCATCCCTGGTGACTAGTCGAAGTACAAATCCCGTTTGACGAGGACTCGAACTCACGACCCTAAGCGTGCAAGGCACTGTACCTGCGCCACCGACTCTTATATATATATATATATATATATACCATATATATAACTATATATATATATATACACCATATATATATATATATTAACTTCTTTATATATAACATATATATATACATATAACCATATATATATATATATATATATATATATATATATATATCTATATATATATATATATTAGATATAAGGGATAAAGTATCGATACATCGAAAGGGTATCGGCAAAAATTTTAGTATCGGTATCGATGACCAGAAAAATTGCAAAATTGCTAATGTCGGTATCGACCTCAATTTTAAGTATCAGTTACAGCTTTTTAATATATATATATATATATATATATATATATATATATATCTTATATATATATATATATATATATATATATATATATATATATATATAT
>JABUQX010132210.1:0-5000 GCA_015478945.1 Trachelipus rathkii
TTTTTATCAACTTATCGAGTCCACGAATTCTTATAATTGAGAGTTATGGTGATTTTGGTAGAAAGAATTTGGATTAAAGAAGTTATAACATACATGTCAATTTATAAAGATGCTATTCAAGATATGATTGTAACTGTGTATATAGCCAATTGTATCCTTGTGGCCTTGATCAAAAATCTGTCTATGTGAACTCAATTTCAATTTTTACTTTTGATAACAATTACTTCACATAGTCTCACTTACATTTACTTAGCATGGTTTATGTCTACATAATAACGATCAATATTTAGCAATTTCTTATCCATGCATGCAAATGAAATCAGCAATACTTTGGTATATATATTGATATTGATAATATATTATTTTATTTAGTAATATATATACTATATTTATTAATAGTATATGATTGAATATATTTATTTTTAGTATATTATAGTTACAGTTTTCTTCCATAGGCTACATTACAGCTTCGTTAGCTTATAAAATTTTTGAGTTTTTTTTTTACTTTCCTCTTGTAGGCATCTGTTGAAGTATAAAGACTAGGTAGTTACTTTATTTAGATACCATACTTTTATAAAGTAACCATATCATACTAATGGTCACATAACTAAGTAATTTTAAAGGAATGTCAGTGTAAATTTACTTGTTGTGACCTTATATTGTAATGTATGTTTTATAAAGTACTTCTAAATTAATCAAGTTATACTTCCATAGGTGTTTGTTCTTGTGTATGTGCAACCTTCAAGGGAATCAAAATAATCTTCATATTTATTTTTACATATATGTATATTTATTTGTGGTTATATATATAGTACTTATATACTATATTATTATATTTTATATTATTATATTATTTTATTCATTATATATTATTTATTTATTATATATTATAATCATCTATATAAACATTAAAAGGAGGTTGCTTAAAAATTATAATCATATATGTCAAAGCATCATTACGGCAATGATAATATAATATATATATTTTAATAAATTAATCTTATAATGAATAATAATAATAAATAATAATAATAATAATAATAATAATTAACTAATAATTTATATTAGATATAATATATAATAATATATTAATCATGAATAATATATTTTTTTTTAGGATATTTAAAAAAATAAGTAATGAATAATAATAATTATAATATGTTTTCCTTGCAGTTAGTGCCAAATAGTATAAATCTGCAAGTACCGAGTTCTTCGGCGCACATAGATAGCTGCTAGCGTGAGGTTCAGGAAGGCTAGGGTCTGTTGGTGGTGGCCTACGTCTACGAGGGGTAGGTGTTCAGGTGTTATTTAAATGCTAACTTTGCTCTACGACTGGCTCCAACTTACTATACAAGTACAGTTAGCGCTTATTATCCTCTCTAAGGGCAAGATAGTCATTTTCCTTTAGAGGTACAGGCTGGAGATTCCGTCTAATCTTTTTTATGGTATCGTTGTTAATATTTTAATGTCCGGCTTCATGTTGGATGAGGAAGTCTAGACCTGTAAGATCCACACAAATTCATCCAACATTCTAACCTTGACCGCTACTGTTCAATGCTGATGGGAATGATCAATTATCTAGAAGTTAGTTTATACTTAGTGGACGGAGCGGGCCGAGTTCTAGTTTTTTTCGTACCCAAGGAGGAGCGAGCTGGGCGGTGCAAGTGCGCTGCGCTTGCAGTACTGTGATCAAGTCCTAACGAGATATAATATTCCTACATAGAGTTACCTGTCGAACATTTCTGTTGCGAATCACCTTTTCAGGAGTGGTATATAATCTTTAATATGAGGCAAGTTTTAAATAAAATAGTTTGACTATAAGGATATTGGTCTACTGAAATTCGAGTGTGGCACACTGGGAAAATTACGATCTTTAGAGTAAATAAAGAGTGATAAGCATATATTATTGTGCTGCCTTCCTTAAACAATTATGACAAGGAAATTGATGTATTGTATAGCTCGCGGTAATTATGATGATTATTTAATTACTGAGTTATTTGAGGTTGTTTATATTTCAATATTATGTATTATGTATAATAGATATTATATATGGTTTTTTATATTGTATAGTAGTATAATGAGTGATTATGAGTATACTTGTTTTTTTTAGTTACTATATATATGTATATTATAATATATATAGATATTTTCATTATTCCTAAATGTTTTCTTTTTTTTAGAAAAAAAAATTTTCTTTCCTTTTATAAAACCTATTACCTATTGAATTTATATATTTAATATTTATTATTGAACTTTTTCAGTCGTTGAAATATAAGTATGTTAATATTATATATATATTATATATATATCTTATCTATATATTATATTATATTTATTTAGTATATTTATATATTATTATTATAGTTTATTGTTTATTTATCGTATATTTATTATATATATATTTACTGTCCCATAATATATATATTAATATCTTGCAAGTACTTTTTTTAAAACATCATATTTGGAAGTTGTTCGTAGAATATGTATTCGTTAATATATATATATTTAATATTTTATTTATTATATATTATTATAATGAAATGATAAAAACGTTTCTATATTTAATTATTCTGAAGTATATTTTACAGTTTTAAGGT
Source organism: Trachelipus rathkii (assembly GCA_015478945.1). Taxonomy (NCBI): domain Eukaryota; kingdom Metazoa; phylum Arthropoda; class Malacostraca; order Isopoda; family Trachelipodidae; genus Trachelipus; species Trachelipus rathkii. The sequence goes on from JABUQX010132210.1 coordinate 2,598, forward strand.
ATAAATATATAAATATATATAATTATATAATTATATATATATTAAGTATAGTAATATATATAGTTATATTATATATATATATTATAATATATATATTATATAATTATATATGTATATTATATATATATATTAATATATTTATTATATTTTATATACTTTATTATTATTCTTAAAATTACATTATATATATTATATATTATTATGCTATTATTCTCATAAACTAAATTAAATTACGACAAATAAATTATTTCATTCAATGTTCCAATTTATCCCTTTATTTTATATTTATACTTATATACATATTTATATATTATATATTAATATTATTATATATTATATATTATATATTATATATATTTACATATTTATATATTCATTCTTAACTCCTTGATTTTTCTGTAGGTTTGTTGTTTTTGTGATAACTATTTAGTATTATATTTTTCGCATAATATATATTCTAAATATACAATAATAATAATTAATGTTAATAAAACATATATAGCATTACTTATTTTTGAGGAACCGCTTTATCATAATTTTAACTCGAAATATTTCGTAATAATAGATTGCGTAAAAATGTTGTAAGTTTATACAGCTCAGAATATCAGTCTGTTCAAATATCACTTTTTTCATAATTGATAATTTTTTTTACGCTTCCAAGACTTGTATAAATTTTATTTTATGAGTATTTATCATATACACGTAATAATGGAATGGGAGGAGAGTTTGTAGCATAATATATATTATTAACACTTATTTCTATTTAAATAATAAATAATACTTGTATTAATTAATTTTTTAGGAGTCAAGTATGGTAAATTAATTGAAACTTTAAAATCTTTTTACCTTATACTACATTTGTCTAGAAACCTGTGAGTAAGAAGTCGTCTGCGTGCATCTAATCCGTACATAAGCACACATAAAATATCGACACAAAGAATTAAAAATGATATTTATCAGTTGGCTTTTGTTCTTGAATAAGTGCTAATATTTCTATAAAATATAATGAAAATATTTAAATTTGAATTCCAGCGTAATTTAATTAAAATTTAAAATGAATTTTCACTTAAAGTGGTTCACAAAATGTTGCTTTCACGAACGGTATATCATTACTGACACAGCACAATGTAATAGCGAGAAATTACGATACAGTTGTGCGCAACATTACCATACATCCCAAGACCAAGACGCATAGGTGGCGAGAAGGAATGAAAAAAATGGTGTCGTCTGGGTTTATATGAGGATTGGTATTCCTTCGATAGGGTTACGAGCGGTGAGGCGGCCTTCGTGAAAGACCAATGGACTGAGTTTACTATTAGTGAGAAAGGGGATGACGAATATTATTCATATAGGCTTCTACAATGAAATTCACCATATGGAAAAGTAGAATAGCGTTATTCAGATAGGAGAATTATGCTTGGCTGGGTCGTTTACATCCTGGTAAATATTACAAGAACTTATCATTATAATAACTCGTTTTCAAACGAATCAGAAGGAGATAGATAAGATTTGTTGAGAATTTGAAGTCTTCCTCATATTTGCTGATAAATTAAAATCGCTTTTAATTTTATTTAAATATATACATAATTATATATACTCTGTCCCATATTTTTCAGTATTTATCTTTAAGTATTACTTCTTGTATATAATTTAATATATATTATTATATTTATTATATTTATTTGTTATTTTATATTATATTATTATATTCTATTATTATATAGTTTTTATATTTTTACTATTATTTATTTATATATATGTATTATATATTATATTATATTTTTTTATTATATTTTTATTATGATATATATGATATTATATTTTATATTTTTTAATATACTTTTATTATTATATATACTATATATATATTATATATTATCTATTATATATTATTTATATATCTTGTATTTATAGTTAAATTATTATAAATAAGAGGGTGAGTATTTTAGTGAGGGTTATTAGAGAGGTAGTTAGTCGTCTTTTTTTTTGGATTTTATTTTTATTTAATTAGTTTCCTCTTTTATAAGGAATTTTATTATTTTATATTTTATCACTCGTTTCTTCTTCTTCTTCTTCTGTCTTGTTTGTTCCGATTCTATTTATATTATTTATATATTCTATATACCTCTTTTTCTTATCTTTTTTTGTTTTTTTTGTTTTTTTTTATTTTATTTATTTATTTATTCATTATTTTATTTTAAATAATATTTATTCTCTTAAATTTTCAACTTTACTTTCTTTTTTATATTTATATAATATTATATTTTTATATATCTCTTTCTATCTATCGTTCCTTTTTTCCTAGGCAACATTATGGTCATTCCACATATAATAATTATTATATAATTAATTAATAATTTACTTATATTATTATATATTTTTTTCTATTATTCTAATATATAT
>JABUQX010132210.1:10000-20373 GCA_015478945.1 Trachelipus rathkii
AATATATTTATTCTAATTATAATAATTATTAATTTACCTTATACAAAGTCTTAGACACTTCTCATTATAATTAAATTATATTATTCTAAATTCATTCACTTACATATTCTTTCTCAATTATAGTCTAATGTGTTTAACATGTTAAATTAAACTTTAAATTCTATGAAAAGTGAAGTAATATATATATATATCATAATAATTAAAATACACCTCTCCCTAATTATATACTTCATCCTCCGTATTCATTATGTTAACCCCTCTCTATCCAATCATAATCCTTTGCCGTCCTATACTAATATATTAAATACATTAATAACCCGAGTAGGTAGCGTCGAAAAATCGGATTATAATTAGAACATGTGATCCAAGTTTTTAAAATATACCATAAATCTTCCATATCACATCTTAACCCAATATTATTTTCTTGATATTCATTAATACCTCTATTTAATCAATCCATTTCTTATTCGCGATAATTCCATAATATAATCTTCTATATACACCCACTTAAACCACTCCTCTCTCCTCTCACTCATTATACCCCTATATTACATCTTTTCGATCATTCTATTTTTTTCCTCAAAGATACTCCCTATGACATACCGATCTAATGATCTCTTTTGGCATCTTGTATGTTTTCATTTTTTGTTCATTGTTTTTAATAACTTGAGTCATCTATTATGTATAATTTATAATTAAATTTATTAGTGTAAATATTTAATTTTATTTAAATATACTTTAATATTCTATATTATTATTTTATTATTATCATTTCCATATATTAATCTATTATATCTTTTATATCCTAATTAATAACAATAATCAAATAGTACCAACTTATATTAATTTACATTTAATTATTATTTAATTATTATTCATATATTATCATTCTTTTATTTATTATTTTATCTATTTATATTATTCTTAATCTATTCGTTTAACTTTTATATTCATTCATTTTTCATATATATGTTTTTATATGTACATTCATTCATAATTTATTTTCTTTTCTTTTTTTACCTTTTTTATTGTTATTCTTACTTTATTAATTATTTTCAATATTATTCTTTTTTTATCATTGTGCCACAACTTAACTCTCTTTTTTTTACATTTACCTTTTCATACACTATCATCTTTCTGTTCTAATCATCTTCGCAATACTTATCCACTGCTATTATTGACTACCTATTCCTATTCCTTCCCAATATATCGCTATTTCTGGCGCTTCTTCGTTGAGAGATCGATCCAGTCCCACATACCTCTACCCATCACTTTCCTTCACATACTATCATCGCTCCGTGTGCTTGCACCTTACTCTCTACCGCCATCCTTTCACCAAATAACTTGCGTCCTATCCTGTCATTTGTGTCAAGATTTTCCCTCCTTCTATACACTCTCGCTGCTTTTTGTACCTGTACTCACTGGTAATTTCTAATAAATCTACTCCTTCCTATTCCTCACCTCCTACCTACTCCTCCCCTACTCCTCACTCCTAACTTATCCTCGTCCTGATCCTGTTGTTATTTTTGTCGTCTTCCCGTTTTAATGATTTACGCTCGTTTCCACGATCTATCACACTATTCAACTTTCCCCTCATTTCACTTTTGGTACTGTTTTTACCTTTCTCACTCCTCTACGGCTTCCTCCCTTTAATCCCTTTTGTCTACGTCGCTCCTGTCCTTCCTCCTGTGATAGTTGTATTTTTACTTCTGTCGATATCTTTGCCGTTTGTGATAATGCTCCTTCCACCCATAATGTCATCTTTTCCCTCTTCTGCGCTTGCGGATATATTCTGGCCTGTTTATTGCTTTATTTTTTTTCTTTAACTGGATTAGCACGGTTCTTTGTCAACTTGTTTTGTTGCCTCTAACCATCCAAAAAAGCTCCCATATATATTGTGACCTTTTCTTAAAAGAGATTACTCCTTATTGTAATTTGCTGTTTATTCCTTTGTGCCCCCGTGTTTATAGACAATCATTTTTGTTCTTCCCTCTACTGGCTTGTTCTGATATTGGCTTGTACCTTTCGGGCTTATCCTAACTGGTCATTGTGAGCTCCGCCTACACCCTTTTTTGAGTCCTCCAACTTAAGCTGTTTTGCAAGTTGACAGGTTTTGTGTCTTTGCTACTTTCATCACCTTAGCAGCTGCCCGCCTTTTATTTTTTGCGGTGTGGAAATTTTAAACGCAGGGATCACCAACTTTCGCGATTAACACTTCCTCTACTCTCCTACCTTATTAGACCTTTCTCCTTATATACCCTCGCACATCCTGCTACAATGCTTCCACTTTATATGTTGCCCAACTCCGAGTCACCACTTAGTCCGGCTCGCCATTGTCCACGACTACATTCTCTGCTGTGTCTTTGTGGAAGAATTTAATCCGTTTGCTCTCTACCTAAGTAATAATATGGCTGCATTTGCCCAATCCTGGCATCCTGGTAAGCCGTTTCCGTCCTGATAATCATATCTACTCTTCCTTCCTTTTCGTGCCACGATGATTTAGCATACCCCACATCACTATCTTGTGCCATTGTTCATAGAATCGTGCTGCCAACAAGATGCCGGTGCTGAGATGATTATGTTTTGTTATTCTCGCCAATTGGGTCGCCGCACTGAAAGATTGCTTTTGGTTCTTAATGATATCCTAAGCTCCTGTTCTCCACTTCTTTGTACGCTTGTCCACTGCCTGTTGACAGCCTTCTTTTTACACATCTACCTGCCTCCCCTCATCTCCTCCCTGCCTCTCTTCCATTTTCACATGCCCCGTGCTCACCTGCGAACATCTCTTGTGGGACGCAAACACTTGGAACCTGCACCCGTAGTTCTCTTCTCCACTCATTTTTATTCTACCCCCCATCCTCTGACACCTCTTCGCCTCACTAGCTTTTCCCATTACGCTACTTCTTCGCTTGTTACAAATTTGGCGCCGATACTATGGTTTTGACCACCTATTCTAAATATATGATGCCACTGACGTCCTCACTATGATCCTTGCATTCGAACATCATTCTAAATTTACATTGATATATATTCTATTAATATAATATATCTCTATATCTATATTATAATCATTTATATTCAATATTATATATATATAATTATCTTTAATCTCTATATATATATATATCTCATTTAAATTATATTATCTCTTTACATATATATATAATTAATATATTATTTATATATATATATATATATCTTTATATTTCTTCTATATTAAATATATATCTATATATTCTCATTTAACTAATCTTATTACATAGTCCTACAATATTAATGTCGGCCAACCCTAGTCTGTAGCTTCTGTGACCTCTACTATCTATAATATATATATAATACTCAATTATATATTCTCTATATATCTATCTTTATATTTATAACTACTATATTTTCCTATAGGTACGCAATTTGCTTATCTAATATTTCTATTTTATATCTTAATCCTCTGATATCGCTAAGTTTCTAACATCCATTATATGTTACTTCTTTTCATAATGTATTAATATATTACCTGTATAATTCTATATATTATATTCTATATCATCTTTCCTTTGATTCTCATCAACATAGACTTATCCTCTCAATATTTAGCCTACTATAATCATTATATCTACTCGCAACTCTTTTCCTTTTAAATGGTCTAGCTACTTTTATTATAACTCTCCTCGGCTAACTTTCTGTACTTCCCTACTCACGCACTATTATATATACTACTTATCCATATCGTTTCCTCATATCCTAGCCATTGGAAATCTGACTGCATGTAATCCAATAGAATAGGTGACTCTGACTGTTCTTGACCGTCGTTTTATACCTCTCCTCACTTGCTACATTTTTAGTTGACGGCTCCAACGATCCTTCGAACCTTAAAAACTCTAATCTATTTTAACTCTCCAAAATTGAAATTAATTACACTGAAAATACAGAGCAATTATTATAATCTGTGACTCTCTTATTAATTTTAAATAAATAAATATTGTTTACTAACATATTAATTTTGAAATATATAAACACTTATATATATTATATAAATAAAATGGTCTATATTAGAGCATAAATTCGCAGTGTTCATATATCACATGTGTTAGCAAGACGTTTCTGAGTAATCACTGTCCATAATAAAGCTTATTATATGTGCTTACTTCACCAATATATAATCTTATCGCAATTTAAATATTACTTATTATATTTATATTATAATAATAAAACTAAATATTATATTGTACACTCTAATATATATAATATAATCCACTACACATTACTATTATTATAACTACTACTTATTATTATTTTCAACGTTGAAAAATTAATTAACCTCTTTTTCTTATCCTTATTAATATTGACTTAACGTGCACTCGTCTTAAATATTTAATACTGGAATCATATTATATTATTTATGCTCTTAAACACACAGTATAATGATCAGATCCCAACTAGAAAACATCTTGTACCTAAGCGTCAAAATGGGATAATAGAGTCTGGGTATGACGTGCTCCATAGACAGTTATTTTAAATAAGTTAATAACAAGTTAATATCACGTGATAATATCTGAGTAATTATAATATAGATACACTACATCTTAAGTTAGAAGAAACCTTATACATATAAGTTTTCATTCTGAATAGTGTGTTAGAAATTATTTGTATTCAATCTAGTATTATTAGAGTATAGCGTGGTTTTGCTACACATGCTCTGAATTGTAAGATAGATTACTATAACTAATATATATTATCAATGTAAGTAAAACATGCATAGAAGGAATAAGGTCAAATATATATGTTTTGTGAAATAACTCACAAATAGTAGCATTCATCTCATTAGGCATATAACTTATAAATATCTTAAAATTATATCTTTCACAATTTTATTTAAATATATATCTATATTATATATATAATATATAATTTATATTATTTAATATATAATATAATATATATATTAATATATTTATTATATATATATTATATATACTATATATATTTAATTATTTAATTAATATATAATATAATATATTATTTAATAAAATTATAAATATTATATTAATAACTAATTAACATTATTATATATAAATTATATATATATATATATATATATATATTATTTTAATATATATATTATATATTTAATTTCATATTATATATATTATATATATATAATAATAATTATATTCACCATATATTAATTATATAAATTCATTATATATTCTATAATCTATTAATATATTCAATATATATATTATTATATATTGATCTATATATATATATTATATCATATAGTTATAATATATATCTCTTACTAATATTTGCAGTCCTTTATTCAACGTGCATAAAAGGCATATATAAAATTAATCTATCTTATATATCATAAATATCTTATCATAGCATAATATTAATTAATCTATAACTAGTGCATTTTAATTAATAATAGTAATATGAATAATTAAAATAGTAATTTAATAAATAAATAAGTGAATAACTAAATATAATTCTGGAAATAATAATTAAAATAAGATAATAACATAAATATAATACAATTATGAATAGATGACTAATCATTTACTTATACCAGAAATAATCATAAATCCACTACCCATGCAATCATGAATAATTATGATAATCGTAATCATTAATAATAGGAACAAATATAAATAATAATATAATAGTAAACTCACAGAATAGTTCGATACATGTATATATAATAATTAATCAATATATAAAATAATCATAATACGACTTGCTAAAGTATCTATAAATAATTTCATTAATCTCAAGCAAATAAAACTCTTAACTCGAGTATATCAAATGAACACTTATAGTTTATTCATTTCATAACTACATATAAATAAGCATAATCCGTGACTGCTCATAGTAGCCTTACTCAATAATGTGTACAGATACATTCAGCCAGACCGAAGGTAAGCATCTAAGCTAGTTTCTGATAGACGGACGTCGTGATAATCTTTTATTCAATTGACCCTCTGTTGTATGATTGTTTTTACTTATTAATTGAATTATAAATAAATAAAGTTATATCTTTCTAACATTTTTATATACTATATTATAAAGATGTTAAAGAAAGAATCATTCATAATTAATATATATTCTAATCTTATATATTAAGAAAGGTAATAAGATTATAACTGCCTGCTCATTTATATCGGGATTTAGAATGACCACCTTAGCAACTGTTGGCGACTTTAGTAGGACAATATAACGCGGTGGTTACGATATACTTGAGCTATATGCTCTATCACTAATAAGTATATATCACTACTAAAAATAATAATATAACTTGATATTAATAAGAAAGTTTATATAAATAAGTCAAATAACCTAGAGCTCCCTTCTAAGGCTCAGAACATCACAGATATATAATTGTCGCTAGCCTGTCTATCCCTCGTTCTTATATATTGTAGATTGTTAATATATTTCATCTGCATCTAAAATATTTATCAAGCCTAATTATTAATTTTATATAGATAATTAGTATTATATAATAGTAATAATTATACGAACATATTCATTTATAGGAAGGCCAAAAGAATCTTTTAATCATGTGCCTTTATCTCATCGGGATCGAATCCCATATATCTATATCCAGCCATGTTGGCGATACTATCTCTTAGAGTATGACATACATATCCCCCTGGTAGCGTTATATATCCCGTCTCCATTCTATCGAAGCTTATCCTTCACTACGCCAAAAACGCTTGATATCAACGAACAGTTTATAAAGCTATACCCTAGCTCCCTTCATAGTCAGATGCATCAATTCCACCTAGCGTGTCCAGCCTGTCCTATCTCCTATCTTTGTAATCATTTGCTAGTAATAGTAATTAAGATTAAATATTTGCATATTCAATCATTTTCTGCAAATTATTATTAAAGATGTACCGCTCTATACTCTATCTATAGGGTTATATAATTCTGTATTTATCTCAATTCGCAATCATGTCGGTGGTTCATACCGGAGCAGGCAGTTTATATATTTACCTTCCATATTTATATGTGTTCTTTCTTTAAACTCTTAATATATATATAATTTATTGCATCACTGATTATATACTGAGGTATAAAAGGATAACCTATACTAACAATATATAAAAACGAACGAGGTCGTGAATGGTAAATAGGCTAAGTCGACTAACTAACCTGGTGATTAGTCGCCTTTGAAGGGGGCTCGGTAGATTTATAATCATGTTCTTACTTATTTATAATACTGTAATCCAAGATTTTTGGCTTGGATCAGGTGTGCATATAAGCGTAGACATGGGGTATCCCGTAGAGGCAGCCAAGGGTATCCTTAATGTCCTCATAGTCACAACATGGCGTGGTTTCAATCCCGGAGGAAGAGAGGCAGTTATTATAATACTTGCTTTGAGCTCTTCCTATTTATCAGACCTTTTCCATTTGTTTCTTCCTCTTTAACACCTCTATCCTGAGCAACAATTCCATGCTGTTATTATATTTTGCTTTCATAACAGCTGATTAGACTTTTGTGTCGATGCCATGTCTTAGTTATACGGCACCTCCTATATTATAGGATATTGTTGACAACCTCTTATCTTAGTTCTAATTATTCCAATAAAGTATTGCATTCGTGGAATGGCAATCACGGACGACCTACTGGCTCTGCAGAGACACGATACACTGACGATGTATCCGTATATGTCGCCTTGAGCGCGAGCCTCTGTTGCTTGGCCGTTGATAATCTTGATACTGTAAGTAGATTCCTCTCATGTGGATGGTTATTGATTATCCGGCTTGGTCATGGTATTGGCCGTGGCAATTGTCTCGTCCATATTCGCATATTCTCCGTCGGATAAATTTCATTGTGTCACGCTCTCCGCAGTCGCGAAGAGACAGCGGTGGTCGGCCTGTCACGGTGGTATCTCCATAAACATCCAGGTCATGAGTCGATATCAGATTATTAAGTTTCATTTACATTCTTTCTCGATCTTATCTTGTATCTACATAAGTTAGTCTTAATGCTTCCTTTAACACCTCTTATTATCTATTTCCTCCTGTTCTGGGAGCGTTCTCATTTTTCTTGGGCGCCAATCCTATGAGTATGTTCTCATATACTCATCTACAAGTATAAAGAACGAGTGTGACGTAAGTTCGCCATAGGACCCCTAGTGATGTTTCGGGGGTCGTGCCTTGTTAATAGTGTATACTCCCGTGGATGGCTGCGGTTATCACCACTCGTTCTTCTGACGGGTAATACCTAAGTTTATTTTGCTTGAGCCCGTCCCTTGACGGGCTGGACTTGCATACTAGTTCTGTGTATCGCAGACCGGGTCATATTTTTCTGTTCTCTATAATTCTGCGCATCTCGGAATGTGTTGGTGGTGGTCTGCTAATTCTCAGCTGGAGCAGTGCATGTTAATTCTTTTACCTTCCTATTTATATGTTCTTTTTAACATCTTATATATATATATATATTAATATATATATATAATATATATATATATATATATATATATAATATATCATTATATATATTACTATATATATCTATATATATATATATATATATATATATATATATACTATATATATATATATATATATATACTATATATATATATATATATATATATATATATATATATATATAGGTTGACGTTGTGGATATTAATGATAATCCACCTTACTTTACCTGTCCGACGCTTGTGAAAATTAATGAAGGTTCACCTCCAAAAGCTATTGCAAATTTGACCTTAGATGACCCCGACGATTGGAAGAGAGGTCATGGACCACCATTTTCTTTGAGTTTGGACCCTAAAGCTCCTTCGTATATTAAGAAAGCAGTCAAAGTTGATTTCGATAAAGGTAATCTACTTGGGCATTTTTTGACGTAGATATTTCGTTATTTTTTCAGTCAGTATTATTTGAGAGTGCTTTATATAAACTCAGTATTTATAACAATTTTCAGATATTTAATTAGTTAGTATTTTGATATTTATTAATTATTTATTAAGCATTTTCGTATTTCGTACATAATATACTTAATTTATAGGTATTTAAAATACGGTATTTTATATTTATTAAATATTATTCATTTCGAATTTGATATATTTAATATTTAGATATTTAACATTTAATGTATAGTATTTTGCTCTTTATAAATTATAATTAATTTAATTGTAATTAATATAATAATGTAAGAAATTATTAATAATTATTAATAATTTTCTTATATGATAAATTAAGTACAGATTTAGCTATTTATTATTTATTTTAGTATTTATTAATTACTATTTGTGTACATGATATATTTAGTATTTTGGTATTCAATATATTTAATATATAGTACAATATTTTGATATTTATTTATTTATTATTAACCATTTTGTTCCAAAGAGATTTTGTATTCAGGTATAATAGACTAAGCATTTAATTTATTTATATAATAATTTGATAATTATTAAAAGTTACCATTTTTGTACATGACATTATTTCAGACGCCAATGGAGGAAGAGGCTTCGGCGTCATAAGGACAGTAGCATCTCTTGATCGAGAGGAACGACGTCATTTGATGCTTCCGATTCTTGTATCCGATTCCGGCGTGCCTAAACAGACGGCAACTTTGACATTTACCATTGCCCTCCAGGATGTCAATGACAATAAGATGAGATCGGCCACAAAATATGTCGTAGCGCATATTGTACAGGTAATATTTTAATTCTTAAAATAATTTCCTGTTTCATAACATCTTCATCTCCATCAGAGAGAGAGAGAGAGAGAGAGAGAGAGAGAGAGAGAGAGAGAGAGAGAGAGAGAGAGAGAGAGAGAGAGAGAGAGACCATTTAAATAGGTCTCACATTGACTTAGAAGTTGCGTTCTAAAGAAATTTATGGCTGAATGATTACGATGGTATTCGCAACAATCATCGGTTCGAATTGAAAGGAAAAGAGGCATTTTCTTTACTATTCTTACAATATTAATTGTATATATATATTATATATATTATATATAATATAATATATATATATATATATATAATATTATATATATACTAATATATACTATATATTATATATATATATATATATATATATATATATTCCTCCACTACATTCTACAACCATCCTCTCTGGTAGGATTTCGCCTGTCAAGTTGGGCAGCATCTTCTTTCTTTTGGTCCCTCGAAACTCTTGATCCTGGAGCAACCTATAGAAAACTCTTTCTCAGCCAATGGTTTTCGATGCTAGTCCTTGGAGTTATTATTACTCAGGTAGGGTTTTCACCTTTCAATACAACTAGCATCTTCTTCCAGTTGGCCTCCAAAATCGTTCTCCCAGAGCTCTCCAGAAGATCGTGTTTCTATAGGCTCAAAAGTTTCCGATGTTGGTCCAGGAGTTTTTCAC